>CAUYRH010044343.1:0-11388 GCA_963574655.1 Perodicticus potto
TTGTGGCAGGCACCTGTAGTCCCAGCTACTTGGGAGGCGGAGGCAGGAGACTCGCTTGAGCCCAGGAATTGGAGGTTGCTGTGAGCTGTGATGTCACAGCACTCTATCCAGGGTGACAGCTTGAGGCTCTGTCTCAAAAAAAAAAAAAAGCAGCCAAAGATGATGGCATGTCGCACCAGGGGACAAGTAAGCACATCGCACCAGGGGGGCAGGTAAGAGGAGAACTTCCATGACCTCTTGTCAAAACAGCCAAGTGAAAAGACAGTAAGACACACCTTTAAGGTGCTGTCCGATAAGAGAAACAAAGAAACCACCATCCCTACCAGAATGTTTTTAATCTTTAAACAGCATTTCTTCAATATTTAAAAACATTTTAAAAAGTGTCTATTACTCACCAATAGAAAACTTGGGGATTTTAAACTGACTTGTAGGAGTAGGCATAACCTTTGTCTTGGCATCTTGCCTTCTTATGCTTCTAGTCTTATTCAGTTGAGAAGATTCTGACAAAATGGAAGTAGAGTCCAGGCTCCGACCCCCACCTTCTGGAGTCTGGGGTTGGGTGGGAGAAGCTGCGGGGGGCATTGTGGGCTGCTCGGGTGCCAGCTCAACGTCCACGCACTTGGCCGGCCCAGTGGGTGTACCTGCAGGCCCCACCCGCAGAGACTGCTGCAGCGCCAAAGGCCCCGCTCGGCCTGACATGTTGCTGTTTGACAAAGGCTGGGAACCGCTTGTAGGAATAATTGAAAATTCACTTGATTTAGCTGGAAGAAGATACACATAAAATCTAGGTATCACTTAAGCTCAAGTTATTCTCAAATTGCAAAGCTATTAAACACATGAGTTATGGTAACTTTAGCAAATCTTCCTTATGAATGTAACACATGAGCAACACTGCATGCCCATCAAGCAGCAGATACCACCAAGCACGGGGCAACCTTGGCTGCTCGCAGCTTAGCTGAGTGTGTTCTAAGGTACTAATTCTCAACACAGTTACCAAATGTACATAGCACATAAGAATTCAAGCTTTCCTACATTTCCTTCATTAATTACATTGGCAACAAAAAGCTACCCTAATTGAGCAGATGCATGCCCCACCTGTCTGGACAGAGAACAGGGAGAGAAGATGTAAAGGTCGATTCCTGTAAGTTATAAAAGAAGGAGGCTGGGTTATATTAGTCATAGCACTATTTCAAATAAAATGGCAGGCCAGGTGCACCTGTAATCCCAGCACTTTGCAAGGCTGAGGCAGGAGGACTGCTTGAGACCAAGAGTTTGAAACCAGCCTGGGCAACACACCAAGACCCTGTCTTGATAAGAAATAGAAAAATTGGACCAGGCACTGTGGCTGATACCTGTAGTCCTAGCACTCTGGGAGGCTACAGTGGGAGGATCACTTAAGCTCAGGAGCTTGAGACCAGCCTTAGCCAGAGTGAGGCTACTAAAAGAGGCCCCTGTCTCTACTAAAAACAGAAAAATTAGCTGGGCATCATACAGGCACCGGTAGTCCCAGCTACTAGGGAAGCTAAGGCATAAGGATTGCTTGAGCCTAGCAGTTTGAGGTTGCTTTAAGCTAAGCTGATGACTCCATACTTTAGCCTGGGCAACAGAACAAGACTCTGTCTCAAAAAAAGGAGAAAAAAAAAAAAGAAAGAAAGAATAGCAGATAAACTAGGGTGATACGTAGTCAGCGACCAACATACCCACTATGTAAGTCAATCTGGTAAGAGATTCTTAAAGAAAACCTTTAGGAGAATAACTAACACCAAAGAATGTATCCACATAGCACCTGACAGCTGTCCAAGGCTCTTCCCCACACACGGTGCCGTCTGACTCAGTGGCCCCTGTGTCCAACAGAGGCTTGCACACATGCTGGAAGCCCTCCTCAGCTTCTGTCTCAACCTTCACCAGAGGCAGAAATGCAAAAACAGTAAACAAAAATGGTGCTGCTGTATTGAATCAGTACAGCAGCACACAGCTCATTACTAATGTATAGTGGAGAGCGGCCATTTACTGAACATGCACCAGGAGCCAGGCACTTCTAGCACACAAGGACACACAGTAGCTATTATCACCTGTTTGTAGAGAGGGGACACATACGTCTCTTAACCACTGAGTGTCAGAGTCAGGATTCCAAGTCAGATTCAAGAGTTCATTCTTTACACGTTTCGTGAACAAAACCCACATCACATCGCCCTGGGCAACAGTAAAGTCGGCACAGCACACCCATCCTGGACAGGGTTTGGCTCTACAGCAGACGTGCCAGCAGCCAGCAGCCCCCTGGGGTTTCTCCTTCACCACCAGGGGGCAGCATTGGCTTGGTCAGGTTAAAACTTGAATTTGGACAGTTAGCCAGTGGGGACTTCAATTAACATCTAGGAGCCACAGGGTTATAGGCCCTAAATTACCTGGAATAGTCGATTTTATTTTTATTTTTTTTAGCAATTGGGGCTTGCTGTGTCACCCGGGTAAGAGTTCAGTGGTGCAATCACAGCTCACAGCAACTTCAAACTCCTGGGCTCAAGTGATCCTCCTGCCTCAGTCTCCTAAATAGCTGGGATTACAGGTGTTTGCCACACCTGGCTAACCTTTTTAATTTTTTTGTAGAGATGGGTGTCTAGCTATGTTGCCCAGGCAGGTTTTGAACTCCAGGCCTCATGTGATCCTCCTCCGTTGACCTCCCCAAATCCTGGAATTATAGGCCTGAGCCACTGTGCAGCCAGGTCCTGCTTTAAAACCTGTGTCTAATGACATTAGCATGAGGCTGGTCCAAGCATCTGCATTTTCAGGCATTGAGTACACATGTCCACTCTATGACTATACCCCCAGACTAAAGCTACTATTTGAATGTGCCCTCTTCCTGGGAGGGACTGATTCTGAGGACAGGTGACACAGTCGCTTCCCTGCCCGGTGTCCAATCCAAACCACAGAGCAAGCCCTCCAGGATGTCCTGCTGAGCCTTAGCTGTTCTGAAAAACCAGCCTCCAAGGAGCAAACTGGGCAGCATTCTAAACCTGGCCTGGCTGGACATGGCTGTGGGCACGAGGTGCTGGCCACTCACCTTTGCCTACTGCTGGAGATGCCCCACTCAAAACAGACCCCAAGGAAGACTTCCTTGCAAGAATGCCAGCACAGCCAGGTGGTTTTAACAGGGTCTGCTTCAGCCCCAACTGAAATAAAATGTGAAAAAAAAAAACAAATCAGCAAAGATTTCATTATCTACTCACTACTTATTTCTCCAGAAGTAGGATTTTTATTTTTTTTAACTTTTAATAATTTATTATCTTAAATTTAAAGAAAAAGGCCAAGCAGTAATTCTCAAAGCCTTCACACCCTGCATGGGTACCACATGGAGGCACGGGCTGAAATGCAGACTTTGGGCCCAACCCAAAGTCACGTTGTAGAAGCTACAGGGCCTGGCTTTTAACAAAGAATGCCTGTGATTCTCACAGAAAATAAAGATCAGAGATGTAGATGGTAATCTCCATGCCTATGAGGAAATGGAGTTTTCAAAACATTAACGTCACATGTCACCTGCTCAAGGACCCCAGAAGAGAAGCAGAGGCATTTCAGCTTACAGACAAATGGACTCTTAAACTCACCCCACACAGCTCCCAAGTGGCAGAGGCCAGCTCCTGCCATGCATTGCCAAGCTGGTATTCTTTGCAGGCATTTACTGAGTTGCCTCTCATGATTTTAATCAAAAGACAAATCACTGGTCTCCAAAACTGCCACCTTATCCCACTCATCACAAGTCACAGCAGCCGTGGTCAACTCACCTTGCTTGGAACAGGAAGTGATCGCTTGCCTTGGACCAAGTGGCTTCCGCGGGCAGCACCCAGAGCAGGTCTGTCAGGGAGCACACCCCTGGGGCATTCCTTTCCACTTAGGGTTTTCGTCCTGGAAGGACTAGCTGGTACCTCTTTCTTGGTCTGAAAAATTTTAATTTGAATTGTGAGAGCTGTCTAGTCTTTAACAACGTACAGAGATCCTAAGGCCACGATTTAGAGCAAGCCCAGGACCATCTATCTTCCCAAACACCTCGGTGTGGCCCAATTCATCAACTCAATGGAAAGGAGCAGAGCACTTGCTCCACCAAGTCACTGTGGGTAAAAATGATGGTAGATTTTCTTTCCTTATTAAAAACAGTGTAAAATAATACCAAGACTGATAATTAATAGCAGAGAGATCCTCCAAAGCTATTCCTCACCCAAGATCCTTATTTAAGGATAATGAGGAAACTGGTTCTAGTTACATTTAAAATTTAAATTTTTAAATACAGAACAGCAAAGACTCATTCATTAAGTGGTCATCACTCTACCAGAGATGCTGCCAACTGCAATAAATCTAGGACCAAAAGCCATTTTCTTTGGCCAGCAGAGTCAAACAAAGAACAAATTCCTAACATATTTAGGGACAAGAATGTTCATGGAACTAATCTGTGCTTACATAAATCACCCCTTATAATAGGAGAGTTAATAAGGTCACAGCAATAAGCACTTGTAGTCACAGAGATGTGTCAGTAACTTTTTTCCTTTATAGTATTTTTAAAATTGAAATACACTTCACATAACCACTTTATTTACTTTTTAGAGACTGGATCTCACTGGGTTGCCCAAGGTAGATTCAAAGTCCTGAGCTGGAGTGATCCTCAACGTCCCTAGCCCCAGGCAAACTCTCAGCCACTCTGGAATTTTCCTGTTACTGTCATTTCATACAAATTCGGTCATACAATGTGACCTTGTGTCTGGCATCTTTCACTAAAGCACAATGTCTTCAAGGGTCATCCACCTTACAGCATGTATCAGCACTACCTTTTTACTGACAAAAAATATTCCATTGTCTGAATATACCACATACCACATTTTATTTAACTATCCATCAGGAGATGGACAACTGGGTTGCTCCTACTTTTTGGCTCTTACCAGTGATGCTGCTTTGAACCTCTGTGCACAGGTTTTTCAGCAGACATATGTCTTCACTTCTCCCAGATAATACCAAGGAATAGAACTGCTGGGTCCTATGGTAGGTAACTTGACATCTAACTTTTTTTTTTTTTTTTTTGAGACAGAGCCTCAAGCTGTCACCCTGGACAGAGTGCTGTGGCATCACAGCTAACAGCAGCCTCCAACTCCTGGGCTCAAGCGGGTCTCCTGCCTCCGCCTCCCAAGTAGCTGGGACTACAGGCGCCTGCCACAACGCCCGGCCATTTTTTGGTTGCAGCTGTCATTGTTGTATGGTGGGCCCGGGCTGGATTTGAACCCGCCAGCTCAGGTGTACGTGGCTGGCACCTTAGCCCGTTGAGCCACAGGCGCCGAGCCGACATCTAACTTCTTGAGGAACTACTGTGTTCAACGATGGCTGCACCATTTAATATAAGGCTCCCAATCCCTCCACATTTTCACCAACACTTGTTACTTCCTGGTTCTTCTTCATAGACATCCTAGCAGTTGTTACAATCAAGTAGATTATAACACGGAGGAGGATGTGCCCAAAAGCCACTCTAGAAGTGAATGACTTTTCCCGGAGAAACACACAAGTACTAGTGGCGGATCCCAAGTGAGCCCCAAATGTAACTCAGCTGTGGAGACAAGGCCTCACTGACCAAAAACCAGCTATCCGGACCCCAGGACCAAGAAATCAAGGGAAACACTTGGATGGGTCCAGAATAGCCAAAAATGCAGCCTGGTCTCCCTGCCCTGAGTCCACCAATCCCACTCTCATTCTAGAAACATCACTTTCAGGGATTTACATCCTAAATGGTCTCCAGAAACAGAATTGAGAAGGCATTTTTAAGTCATCACAGCTCTGCTCAAGCCACCCCCAAATCAGCCCCCTTCTGACTCTTCCCACAGACTTCTCATTCCGGTGCTTCTGAGTCCTCGGGGCCCCCACACTTCCCCATCTTTCCTCAGATGGTCTGGGCATAAACCCAGAGAACTAAGAAGCAAGGAGTATCTGGCTCCCCAAGCAAATGTTCTGGTGCACGGTTGTACCTACCTTCTCCACAGCCAAGTGGATGTGTCTTCCTCTGACAGACGAAGCTCTGGGCAGCTGCAATTTGCTGGTGACTTTTCTCTGAGTCACCTGACTCGGAGGGTGAGCAGTCCTTGATTCCCCTGGCAAAGGCCGAGAAGGGTGCTGTGGCCCCTGCGTTTGGGTGAGGCCAGCCTGGGCAGGAGGGCTCAGTGGGACCAGGGACGAGTCTGGCAGTGGGGGTTCATCTCTAGGGGGCCATTCCCCTGACAGAGGCAGCCCCATTACGGGGCTGTCTGAAAGGTAATATGTCTCCCTTTTAAGAGACTTAGGGCTTTTCTTCATTTCCTTTTCTTTCTCAAAGAGGTTTATTTTTAATTTTGATTCCTGTATAAACCATTCTGCATCTTGGCTACAGGGGTCTTCGGGCGCGGCAGCTTGGGCCACCTTGTTTCTGCTGCTGCTTTCTATCTGTAGAGCCAGTAAGTGAGCTTCTTTATACACTTCCACAAACTTCTCCCCAGTGAGAGGGCTCCAAGGGAGGCGACTTTCAGATGCTGGCAAAACAGGCTGTTTGGAACTCTGATTATTTAATTCTAAGCTGGCAGCAATACATCTTTCTTTATGTCCAATGGGTCCAAAAAAGACTTCATCATCTTCATTTGCACTATTATTAAAGAAAAATATTATTAATAATTAATACACTGGCATTTAAATGAAAGACTACTGAATGTGGTAATGCTCAAGGCAAGGGAAGAAAACTCATTTGTTTACCTTGAAGAAGACAGTGAGAGATCAAAGTCAAATTTTTCATCGGCCAAAAGACGAATGTCTGGGGGGAACAAAGTCCACTGTTATTTTAGAGCTGAGGTTGATAAAGAGAAAAATACTACCAGTTTCAATAGCTATCAAAGCTAGTGTAAAATTTCACCTGCAAAAATGTAATCTCTCGTTATTTTAATTTAGTTATATTTTCATGGAGAGAACTAAATTATCTAATTCTTTCCATTTCCTTGTTAAAAAATTGCATCAGTCATTTTGTGTCTGTTCAGCCACTTCAAAAGCATAAGTCCTTACTTTTAAGTTATAATCTGAAATGCATTCACTGAATCATTTGACTAGCTTATCAAGAAATGGGAAGTCATTTTCAGGTATAGAACATTTTCAAAAGACCACCTGCCTCAGCTCCCAGGGAATTAAATTCCCCTCTTACAAGCTACAAAAGACCTATTCAATTTTTCGACAATGTATTCAAGTATGATTTAAATGCTCTAACTGCGGTAGGGACTCACTAACCACCATCACTTCTGGGCAATCCTCCTGAATGCCCAGATAAAAGTGTACTCTGTGCCCCACTCATATTTCCATCAGCCCTGTCTGCTTGTTCACCCAACTTGCTAACAGACCACAGGCCCTGGGTCTGAGAGACCTCAGGTCTCTCTGCTGGGGCAACTGCTCCCTCCTCCAGCATCATAGCATCTGTGCACCATGACAGTTTTACCTCCACATTCTTTCCTTTGTCTAATTGTGTTGATTAATGTGTCCAGAGCAATGTTAAGAACTGTAGCGCTGGGTGGCACCTGTGGCTCAGGGTAGGGCGCAGGCCTCATATACCGAGGGTGGTGAGTTCGAACCCAGCCCTGGCCAAACTGCAACAAGAAAGAGCCAAACGTTGTAGCAGGTGCCTGTAGTCCCAGGTACTCAGGAGGCTGAGGCAAGATAATCGCTTAAGCCCAGGAGTTGGAGGTTGCCGTGAGCTGTGATACCACGGCACTCTACCCAGGGCGATAAAAAGAAAGAAAGAAAGAAAGCACTGTGGTGCTTAGAGACATCATTGCATGTGCCTGGCTTGAATAGAATTGTTTCTGTAGTTTCCAGCCTATGAGTTAATTTAAATGTAAGTTAGTGCTGTTCATTAGTATTTCTGAGGCTTTTTTCCTTCTGGGTATGTGATAGAATTGTATGTCCTGTCCTCCTGAAGTTAGGCAATATGGAAAGTGCTCAGTGACTGGTGAAAGCAGCCTGAATGGACTGGTGAGGATAGAAGTCGGAACCAGAGGGCCTAAGGACGGAGGAGAAATAGCAGAACAAACTAGAATGTCCTCAAAGTTTTGCATGTCAATGATGAGCATAATCAAGGGACATGTGAAGAGCAAGGGTGTGATGTAAGAGGGTGAGGGAAGGGGGGAAGCCCTCACAGGAGCAAGGGGGTGCAGCAGCCTTCATGTGGAAGGGACATATCTGCAAGGGAGGGTACACCAGGACGGTGGAACAGGTACAGAGGCAAATACCTTTGCAAATACAAAGAAGCAGCAATGATGGATGTGCAAAGTCTCCAGGACCATTTCTGCAAATGGAAGTGTTAAGGATGCTTGGGTACCCAGTCTACTGCCTCACATGGGTGTAGGGAGGACCAAAAGACAAAAAGATGTCAAAATGCTTTAAGAGAAAAAGAGGATATGGCATGGCCTTTAACTCATTTTGTGATGCTGTCCTCTCACCGTGATACCCCAACCAGGCAAAGACCAAACAAGAAGGGAAGTTACAGGCCAGGTTCACTCACTAACATGGTCCCAAAGGCCCTAAAGACAAGTTTGTTTACAGAAATCAGCAACAAACAAAGAAGAAAACAACCAATTCAGCAAACATTTCAGTGCCCATTAAAGGTCAGTCAGGCACATTTCTCGGCACTATAAACTGGTAAGAATCCTTGCTGTGATGGAACTTAAAAACCAAACAATAAAGACAAGTACCCCGCGTCTCACTGGTGCAGAACACAAGATGAGCCCCAAGGGAGTCCATAAGGAAATCCTCAGGGAACCATCAATGTCCATCTACGCTGAGCTCCTCCAAGGAGAGGGCCGCAGTTAGAAGGACCCACCTTCCTTCCTAGGAACGTCCATCTTCGCTTCTCCAGCCTGGCTGGCTGCAGGCACAATGCTGTCGCCGCCTCCTTCCGCGGAGAGAGCTGTCGGGAAGTCACTGCAGGGAGGAAGGGGCCCAGAGGTGAGCAGGTGCCAGGTGCCTTCACCCCTGGGCTCAGCAGCGTGAGCCGCTGCGACTCGGCAGGGGCCACCCTGAAAGGATCGTGTCCTCAAGGGTCCCCAGAGACCTTAGCGCTGCGGCCGGCAGGTCAAACCTCAGGCCCGTCCGACGGAGACGGCGGAACCCTCGGCTCTCGGGCCGCAGTGCCGGGGCAGCGCAGCCGCGGCCCCGGCTGGAGCCCAGGCCCGAGGCGGGCAGCGCGCGGCCACACCCGCCCACCCCGCCCCGCCCGGAACCCCGTACCGGGCGCAGCCGACGGATGACCACCGAAGGGCCTTGACCGAGGATTTAAACGCGGCGCGGGGCGCGCGGGCCGTCCATTGGTCGGTTTGAACGGAGCTCCGCGGGCGTACCGGGCGTGGTGCATCCTGGGTGCTGTAGTCCGGGTGCCTGGGGGTGGAGCCCAGTGCGCACGCGCACTGCTCCCGCGCAGCGGATTGGCTCCGCACGGACGTCCGGGTGCGCCCATCCGGAAGTTTGCACGCTGCCCTAGGGGCGTGCTGGGCCCTCGCTGTGTTTGCACTTCTTCCGTGGCGGGCGCGTCGTTTGTATGGAGATGCGAAGACTGAACGTAACGGGTACACGTGTCGGTTACTATTAACGCCGCAGTGAAAGGCGCGGCGAGCACCTTGGCAGAGCAGCATCGCCAGAGCTGCGCGGCTTGTCTGGGCAGAGGGCCCGGCGCTCTGAACGGGCTTCCCCAAGGAAGGGCTGAGAATTCCCAGAGGGTGTGGCAGGCATCTGGCCTGGGTGTTCTGGGCAGTCTGGGCAGTTGGCTTGGAGAGGCGAATCTAGAGGCAGAGGCCAGGAGCCAGTGCGCAGTGCGGAGTGCACACGTCTGGGAAGCAGATGGGACATCCCTGACCTGAGTGACATGGAGGGCCGAGCACAGGGCTGATGGACAAGTCTGTCTCCGGCAGCTACATACTAACCTCACCCGAGCCTTTGCCTCTGAGCCAGCTGTCAATAACACCCACCCCAGGGGCTTAAGGTCAAATAAGGGGCTCCACCAGGGCAAAGAAGTGTTCCTAAGTAGTAGCTCTGATTATCCAGGATACATGGAGGAAGCTCAAGGGAGGTGTTTGGGGAGACTCACAAGGTGTGTCCTAGGAAGGATAGAACTCTGGGAAGAGCACCATTTTCAGAGATGAAGATGAGCTATTTATTTGGAGCAGGTTGGATGGAGAGCAGCCACCCAAGGACCAGTGCAGAAGCCTTCCAGGCTGGCGGGGGCCACTTCTGGCCTCCCATGTCCCTGGTTTTGCACCATCCACACTAATCACCCTATGCTGCTGTGGTTCTCCACTTCTGACTCCAAGTTCAGCTCCCCATGAGACTGAGCTCCTAATGGACATACCAGGTCTCCCTCACCACTTTCCCCGGTTTCACCCAGCCCACCAAGCAGGGGCTGAAAGAGGTGGGTAAGGTGGAGTGGTCAAACAGCTTGGGGAGAGATTGCCCATTGCATCTTCCTCCCTTAGCTTGTCCTGGAGATGGGTCCCCAACACCCACTCCTGATGTTCTTCTCCCTATACTGTGTCAGCGATTAATAATTTGGTGCTGTTACTGTAAACTGTATCTTCGTTCCATCTCTTTCTTCTCTTGGCTTCCTCCTCTTTCATCATTGGCCTATATTGCAGATTCCTTTCTTCCTTCCCCCAGTAAAGTTCTACTTCATTTATTTATGCATTCATTTACCAACTTTCTCTGACAGCTACTCAGTGCCAGCCACATGTTGGGTGATACTGGGGACAGAGATTCCTTCCTGACCTGAAAACACAGCAGGGGATGTTGGTGCTATAACAATGGAAGGTACCAAGGGCTGTGGGGCACAGAGTAGGCATCCTCACCAGCTTGCTGGGGGGACTGGGGTTAGAAGGCTTGGAGGGTTCTAACTATGGCATGGTTCCCTCTTCCTTGGCCAATTCATGTCTTGCTTGGAACAAAGAGAGGGGAGAGAGGTCCTCCTTGGGATGTGTCCCTACCTCCTGGGTACAGATGGCACCTCTCTTGAAATTCTGTTGTAATTACCCATTTTCTTGACTTGCTGCCCACCCACCCCAAGTTCATGGAGAAGCCCATCTCTACAGAAGTTGGCCCCAGGCCTGAAGCATAGATACTGAAAGGCACCCATAAGAACTAGTCAAAAGAACCATTTATTATT
This sequence comes from Perodicticus potto, assembly GCA_963574655.1. Classification (NCBI taxonomy): domain Eukaryota; kingdom Metazoa; phylum Chordata; class Mammalia; order Primates; family Lorisidae; genus Perodicticus; species Perodicticus potto. Next base: position 11,183 of record CAUYRH010044343.1, read on the forward strand.
TTTTCATTTATATACTTAAATTTATTTTTTAATTGACAAGTGATAACTATACTTATGGAGTACAATGTGATGTTTTGATATGTGTACACATTGTAGAAAAATGATTATGTTAAGGTAATTAAAATATCAATAACCTCACAAACTTATTTTTGTGTGTGTGGTGATAAGGTTTAAAACTTATTCTTTTTGTTAAATTTCAGAATGAT
>CAUYRH010044345.1:0-12067 GCA_963574655.1 Perodicticus potto
CATGAAAGAGGTAAAGTCTCCATCTTTCTTTAAGGCTGCATAGTATCCCACGGTATATATGTACCACAATTTATTAATCCATTCGTTGGTCGATGGGCACTGGGCTTCTTCCACGACTTAGCAATTATGAATTGGGCTGCAATAAACATTCTGGTACAGCTATCTTTGTTATAATGTGGGTTTTGGTCTTCTGGATACATACCTAGTAAAGGAATTATAGAATCGAATGGCAGGTCTATTTTTAGCTCTCTAAGTATTCTCCAAACATCCTTAATTTAGACATCTCTGAGCAGCATGCCCACAACTCATTATGCAAACTCCAGGATTTATGTCCGCAAAGAAACATATTTAACACATGTCATTTGTTCAATACACTCTTACCATTGTAAACATGGTCCATACATGGATAAGAGTTAAGTTGTTAAGATGATGAGAAGTTGTCCAGAGAGCACACCACTTGTTGACACTGCATTCCAAGGTAATTTATAATTGATAGGGGAACTTATAATAGATAGGTAAGGGTACATGTTCTGTCAGTTGTTTGCTACTCCTGTGTATTGAAAGAAGGTCTGGTAGAAAATCCAGGCATTTGTAAGATTTTTCAAATATTCACTCCCTCACTCTTCCACTAATTAATTCATTTATTAAACAGACCTTCGGTGTACCTTCCAAATACAGAAGATGTGCAGTGACCCGTATGGAAACTTAAAAAGAGAAAAACAACAAAAGACTATAGATCTTGCCCATGGAAAACAGAATGCAGTAATGGCCCCTCAAAATGTCCACGTCCTAATTCCTGAAACCTGGGAATATTACACCTTACACAGCAAATCACACGTTGTAAATGTAATTAATTCAAGGATCTTGAGATGGGGAGATTATCCTGGATGACCCAGTTGGGCCAATGTAATCATAAGGACTCTTATAAGTGAGAGAAAAAGATCATTGTCAGAAAGAGAAATATCAAGATTTTACTCTGCTGGCTCTGTACATATAGAAAAAGACCATTAGCCAAGAAATGTAGGTGGTCCATAGAAGCTGGAAGAGTTAGGGAAACAGATTCTCCCCTAGAGTCTCCAGAAGAAAGGCAGTCTTTCCAATACTTTACTTTAGTTGGCAAGAGCCAGTTTGAACTTTTGATTTTTAGAACTGTCGTATTAATTTAGAAATAATTCATATCATTTAATAAATAATGCTTAAGTTGCTTTAAGTCCAAAAATTCCTTACAGCAGCCAAAGGAATATGCTGTTTTAAACAGATTATAAGTTAAAAGAACTAAAGACTAAATATACAAATAAACAAAACAAAATCAACAAAAGCATGAGATACAGCAATACTAACGATCGGTAACATTTATTAAGTAAGTACTTAAAGCAAATTAATCTAATTTTCACAATAACCTTTGAGATACAAATATTTCTGTCATTTGTGAGGTGGAAATATGTTTTAAAATTTGTTTTCTTCAAAGCAAGACTAAATATTAGGTGAGTAGGAGCTGGAATTCATGTTCTGTGATTCTAAATCATGGATAAGATAGGTCATAAGAAATTAAGGGGACCTAAGCAGGTGGTGAATTTGTTGATATGTTAGTGAGGCCAGAAAGTTGCTTCTAAAGAGAGGAGCAACTAGTACAACGTACTTGTCCTAGAGAAATGCTTTAATTCAGAAATTAAGTTATAGTTATAGTTACCTGCATAGGTCATGGTTTATTCAATAAAAAAGGTCCTGTTATGAGATTTTATCTTTTTCAGTTCCTTGTTAGCTTTCACTGAGTAACTTATTCCCCTGAGAAATCAGAAGCAATATGATGGTAAGAATATACCCATATCCACACAAGCACAATGGCTTCGTATTTACTTATTTATCCTTGCATGTTTAAAGAAACTATCCTAAAGCCATGTATGCGCACACTAGAAAATTTTATACCATAAAGCAAATGAATTAATACAGGGATAATATTATATAGTTTGAAGTGCCCTAATTTGTATTCTAATATAACACTCTATGATAAAAGAATTCCTTCTCAATCAGGTGATTAGAGTCATTCGTTCAAAGATTTATTTTAAACAGCAGAATGAGAAATGTGTACAATTCTACTGGAACAATTTTACCAGCAAAGTTTTTTAAATGGAAAAAAGCACAATGTCATAGTTTAAACTTAGGAAAATGGTGAACCCAAATACAAAGCTGCTTTGAAACCTTATTTCAAAGACAGAGTCTGCAACAGTGGGTAGTATCCACAGGGATGGGAAAGGAGGAGGAAGAATGGGTGAAGCAGTCTAAAAATAGAATTAACCCATTTTTGCTGAGTGATTACAGGCAGGGACAATCGGGAATAGGAAAAAGATAACTCCAATATTTTAAAACTAGGTTACTGAGAGCTTGATGAAGCCACTAGTAGGCATGCCCAGAAGAATTTGTTAGGGGACTTTGTGAATTGGGGACTTTACTTGAAATAGCATCCTGAAGTGTGTTTTCTGTGAAGCCAAAGTTCTCAGGCAATTAGGAGCTTTTTCTTTTTTTCTTTTTTTAATGGGGAAAAGAAGAGAGAAGTGATTCTGTGCTAAAACAGTATTGGAAAATTCGACCTGATGAAGGTGACTTTTTCGTGCAAATTCTCAGGGCTATTTATGTTGTAATATGAAACACAGTTATCAAAATGTACACCTGACTGCAGAAATTTTTCCAACATACGCTCTATACTTTAGACACAAACCAACGGTGGGATTCAGGGACGTGTGAAAACAAGCTGGTCTTGACCCTTTCTCCCCAATGGTACTCAACTGCAACGGAAAACACAAGTATAGGACTTCCTGGAAGACATATTAAAATAAAAGAGTTGTGATTAGAGAAAGAAAGTGACTAAAGATATTTAGATTATACAGGATTGAATTGACTGCAGGAGCGATAGAAATGGAATAAAGTGTGCAGTTAGAATAAATACTGCAGGAGAGACATGGATAAATTTTACCTTTTATAGAGGAAAGCAGGAATAGAACACAGAAACAACACAGGTAAAATGAAATGAGAGAATTAAAAGATTCAAAGCAATGTGGTGCCACTCTGGATGGCGGGGGGAGAAAAAAATGATTCTATTGATAACAAACCAAATTTTGCAATTAATTTTTAGAAAATCAACAAAAGAATTTGGGGACCAATTTTCATAAGACTATGTTTATTTCAAAGAAAGCATCTTCAGAGAAGTGGTGCAACCAGTCTTCAGATGCACTAGAGGAATACAAAATGAAGAATTTGGACTGTGGATTGATAAAATTTTTGAAGAGGTTTGTAAAATACCTACAACAGAAACAAAAGCTTTATCAAAAAGATAAAATCTCATCTGACGGGAAACTTTCTATTAAATAAAGTAGACTGGAGTGGGGAGGGGGGAAGGAACAGACAAAACAAAAGCGTTGATAGCTATACGGCATGTTGTTCGTTTGCAGAAAGAAATTCTTTAATAAGAAAAAATGAGATTAGATTAGATCTGAGAGACAAAAACGTAAGTAAAAAGCAAGAGAAAGGTTTAAATAACCAGTAAAGAATGAAAAATTGGGGAGGAAGAAAAAAAGGGACGAGAGAGATATTTTTTGTAGAAATAAAAGTGAAATTGCCTCAGGTGAGATGAACTCAACTGTGAGAAGCCAGAGAGGCCAGAACAGGGGTCACCGCATGGGTACAGGATTCTTCCTACATGGAAGGAACATCGCCTCTAGAAACAAAGCCGTCTTGACTCTTGACTCCGTTACTTTGTAACTACGTACTAGATAAGTTCAGGCAAGTATATCTAACCTCTCCTCACCTTGGTTTTTGTATTCCTTTTGTTTAAAGTGTAGCATCTAAAACTCTTAAGGCAGGTAAATGTTTTTTATAATATGTGTATTATCAAAAGACAAAAAAAGTCACATATTTTTTACATAGCTTTTTCAAGAAAAATCTTTTTTTTTTTCTTTGTAACATTCTGATCTGTTTCCCATATAAATACCGTTAGGAATTAAACGTCTGTGATTTTGTGATGTGGGCTAATCTTACTGGAGTTAGGTGATATCTCAGAGTAGTTTTGATACATCTTTTGTTTTAATATTTTTCCCCTATATATCTTAGCTTCAGTACTTTTTCCCCATGCAGCTTAGTCTCACCTGGTATTGTCTAAAGGTCAGTCCGGGGACAGTCGGTACTTCCCAGTCTGTTTCTCAGGAGAGTTAGTCAAGGAAGAAGTTAGTGAGTATTTTCCCATCTATCTTGGGAGTGAACCAGACTTACTCCATTTTGTTGAGGGCTTGCGGCCCAGGCATTTGTCAGGAGTTAACTGGTATTTTTCTACTTTAGCCTAAGCCTGACACTTTTCTGCTTTAGCTTAAGCCCACTGGGCCTAACATCCCCAGACTGTCACAACAGACTCTTGTGGCCCCCAACCTGCGTGGTGTGCCATGTCACTCTCTGACCCCAAACTGTGGGGGCTCCACCCGAGAAAACCCAAAGGCCCCAGCCTGACTTTCAAGGTCCCCAGCCATCCAGCGCTGACCTGTTTCTGGCTTCCCGTACCCCCTCCTCCTTCTCCCCTCACACACCTCAAGTCCAGCCCAGCTGGACTGGGCGCCGTGCCCGGAATCTCCCTTCTGCTCTGTCACTTTCAGCACTGTCTCCTCCTGTGAGTTTGCAGGACCACCCTGCCCCTTGCCCCATCTTCCACCTTCACCCCAGGAAACCTCCTCACACTCCACTCCCAATGGAAGTAATTGCTCCATCTCTGGACCCCCAAGCTCTTTCTCGGTGACCCTGTTCTATACGGGGGCATCTACGTTAGGCCTTAGTGTTTTCTCCCCTAGGGGGATGCAAACCTTCTCAAAAGCAGAATACAAAATCGACTTTTCTGTGTGCTTCCCACAGGCCCAGGATGGTACCTTTCGCTCATTGATTCATTCTTTCTTTCATTGATACTTCCTTGGATGGAATTTTAGAATCCAATAGACCTAAGTATGAATCCAAGCTCTATCACTTGCTAGTGGTATTACTGTGAGCAAAGTATTTAGTCATTAAGAGCTTCTCAGTTCCCCACCTTTCAAAGGGGGATAACAATACCTATTTCAGCTTGGCACCCATAGCACAGTGCTTACGGCACCACATACACTGAAGGTGGCAGGTTCGAACCCAGCCCAGGCCAGCTAAACAAAAATGACAACTGCAACAAAAAAATAGCCAGGTATTGCAGCAGGTGCCTGTAGTCCCAGCTATTTGGAGGCTGAGGCAAGAGAATTGCTTAAGCCCAAGAGTTGGAGGTTGCTGTGAGTTATGACGCCACGGCACTCTACCCAGGGTGACATAGTGAGACTCTGTCTCAAAAAGAAAAATGAAAAATACCTATTTCACAAATATATCATCATGATTAATGAGAAAATACATAGTGTATGCTTAGTTCATTGCCTGGCACGTAGTAAGCATTCAATTAATAAGCCGGTACTGTTATAAATAATTATAATAAATATAGCTTCTGCGATGTGCCTGGAATTGTGATGAATGCTTAGGATACAGAGATAAATAAAACTAGGTTTGTTATCTAGATACTAGTAGGGACACAGACAATAAGGAAACAGCTGACCATGTGTGCACCTGGTGATAAGTACGATAATAAAGATATCCACACGTCCAGAAAGGGCACTGCTCAGTCTCCCCAGAAGGACGGTGTGAGCGGGATTTGGAAAAACTAGTGAGAATGATCCAGGGGGAAAGGGGCAAACTGGAAAAGCCAGACAGAGGGCTCAGCACTAGCCCAGGAGCACAGAGGCAAGTTGGAGCACCACTGCATCCCTCAAACAGCTGGTGCTCAATGAATGATTTGCCAAATAAGAAACAGATTTTCTGGCACAGTCAATGGCATGTGACCTTGAGGGAGCCTCACCCCTGTCCCTGGCTCAGAGTCCTCAGGTGACTGGGGATTCCGAGAGATGGAAGTAACGTCAGGCCTTTGGGTTGACTCCTTCCTTTCTCCAGCTCAGTCAAGCCGAGGCATGTTTCACCTGCTGGTTTCAGAAGTGTGGCCCACAGATGCTGGCACCACCCTCTTCACACCAGCCTCTGAAGCAAGAAACATAATCACCTTACCGGGATTGTCACACCCTCTCATGCTGGGAAATCTAGAGATTCCTTTTCCATTTCAAAGCTGGGATAGGGAGGCCAGAGTTTCATAGGAGCTACCTGGCCTCAGATTCTAGTCAAAGAATACCTGGCATCGAACAGGAGCCATCATCAAATGTGAGGCAAAATTAAGCTTTTTCAGTGAGTGTAAATTACTTTTTTTTTTTGAAACAGAGCCTCAAGCTGTCACCCTGGGTAGAGCACCATGGCATCACAGTTCACAGCAACCTCCAACTCCTGGGCTCAAGCAATTCTCCTGCCTCTGCCTCCCAAGTAGCTGGGACTACAGGCCCCTGCCACAATGCCAGGCCATTTTTTGGTTGCAGCCATCATTGTTGTTTGGTGGGCCCAGGCTGGATTCAAACCCACCAGCTCAGGTGTACATGGCTGGCGCCTTAGCCGCTTGAGCCACAGGCGCCAAGCCATAAATTACATTTAGAAGCAATCATTTTGGGTCAGGGGTGGTGGCTCTCACCTATAATCCCAGTACATTGGGATGCTGAGGTTGGAGGATCACTTGAGCTCAGGAGTTCAATACCAGACTGAGCAAGAGCGAGACCCCAGCTCAACAAAAAAATAGAAAAAGTAGCTGGGCATAGTGGTGCACACCTGTAGTCCCAGCTACTTGGGAGTCTGAGACAGGAGGATTGCTTGAGCCCAGAAGTTTGAGGTTGCATGAGCTACGATGATGCCGCCGCCCTCTACTCAGGGCAACAGAGTGAGGACCCCACCCCCAAAATAAAAATAAAAATAAATGATCATCTTGAAAGGAAAAATTCTGAATTATCTGAAACTAGTCAACTTTGTCAATTCAATATTAAATTATTTACTTAGTTTTTTTTAATGCTCATTCTATTTAATGGAGAACATCTACCTAAATTATTTGCATCATGTAAACCAAAATGATGTCACCAAAAGATCTGGCTCATTCTTTCCATTTTTTCTTATTGTGCCAGTGTTGTATATAGTCCTAGAGAAGAGGCAACAGAGTAGGTCTCAATGACTACAGTCCACACTACGATTCACAAGTGCAAAATTAGCATTGTTTTTTTTTGTTTTGAGACAGAGTCTCACTATGTTGCCCTCGGTAGAGTGCTGTGGCGTCACAGCTCACAGCAACCTCAAACTCTTGGGCTTAAGCGATTCCCTTGCCTCAGCCTCCCAAGTAGCTGAGACCACAGACACCCACCACAACACCCGGCTATTTTTTGGTTGTGTTGTGCCGAGGAGTCCCATAAGACCACACTGCAAAATAAGCCAAATTTACAGCAGAGTTCTTTTCTTGAAGAGCCAGCCGGCGACTGCCTTAGTGTCCCAACATGCGGTTTCTGAGAGCAGCCCCGGGTTTTTAAGGCTTGGCCTGCATCCTGGTTGGCACGCAGGCTGTCCAGGTGCATTTGTAGCAGTGAAAGCAAGCATTGTACAGAAGCAGAATTTCGCGGTTAGTTAGCTATACATCATACGTCTTTGTTTTAATATTTTCCCATATATCTTAGTTCCAGTATTCTTTCCACCTGGTATTGTTTAAAGGTCAGTCTGGGGATAGTTACTTCGTTTCCCAGGGAGTTAGTCAAGAAAGACGTTAGTACTTTCCCATCTATCTTGGGAGTGAACCACGGTTACTCCATTTTGTTGAGGGCTTGCAGCCCAGGAATTTGACAGGAGTTAATTGGTAGTTTTCTGCTTTACCCTAGACCTAACAGTGGCAGTTGTCATTGATGTTTAGCAGGCCCAGGCTGAGCTGGAACCCTTCAGCTTCGATGTATGTGGCTGGCGCCCTGCTCACTGAGCTATGGGTGCTGAGACAAAATTAGCACCTTAAACATCCAACTTCTGCAAGAAAGAACTAAGGTGAAGACGGAGGAGGGCAGGTGTCTTACTCTCCTATGCTACCACAACAAATTGCCACAAATTTGATGGCTTAACATAACATAAATTTGATTCAAATGATGGAAACTACGTTTAAGCCTCTGCAGGGTATCCATAAAGTTTATGTGCAATTTAAAATGGATTAATATTGGGGGCGGCACCTGTGGCTCAGTGAGTAGGGCACTGGCCCCATATACCAAGGGTGGAGGGTTCAAACTCAGCCCCAACCAAACTGCAACAAAAAAATAGCCGGGCGTTGTGGCAGGCGCCTGTAGTCCCAGCTACTTGGGAGGCAGAGGCAGGAGAATCGCTTGAGCCCAGGAGCTGGAGTTTGCTGTGAGCTGTAATGCCATGGCACTCTACCCAGGGCGATAGCTTGAGGCTCTGTCTCAAAAAAAAAAAAAATTTTTTTTTCAGAGATACTATAATTCTCACCAGCCTGAACTCTCTCCTCTGCCTGAAATTATAACCCCCTTCCACAAACACTTAAGTAATGATCAATTGGAGGGAGGTGGGATATACTGTGCAGAGAAAATGCTGGTGGGGAGATAAAAAGAGGAAGAAGATACGGTTCAATTCCCCAACTGGCTACCTCATCACCCAGATCTCAGGTTAAATGTCACTCCCAGGAATCCTCTTACCATCCTAAAATCCGGCTGACGTACACTTCCCAAGAATTTTTAGCCAACGGAGTAAACATACTTCCCTTGCCTGGTCACTTCATTTGACTAGGAAGTCTGTGAGGAGAAGGAGTGTTTCCCATCGTTTCCCAGAGCTTTGCATGGTATTTGGTACACAACAGGTACTTGGTTAATATTTTCTGAATGAAATACTAAATTAATAAAAAAGTGATCTCTCTCCCACAGTGCCTGTGGCTCAAGGAGTAGGAAGGAGTAGGGCGCCAGCCTCATATACTGGAGGTGGTGGGTTCAAATCCGGCCCCAGCAAAAAAACTGCAAAAGAAATAAAAATTAAAATGAAAATGAAAAAAATAAGTGGTCTCCACACTATAGGACCCTGTCATCTATTTGTATAGATAAGCATATACACACAATAACCAGCAAAGGTATAAATAAACATGTGCACAAAAGTAAACAGCCAGAATATATAAAGAGACCCTATGATTCAATAAGAAAAAAGGGGCCCAACATGAGGAGTGTCAGAGGATATGAGCAGACAATACAAAAAGAGGAAACCAAAGGGCCAATAATCATATTAAAAGATGCTCCACTTCAATAGTAATAAAAGAAATACACAAAGGACATCCATATGCAAAAGAATGGTCAAAATAGCATACCTATCAGATTGACCAATATGAAAAAGACCGAAAACAGCAGGCATTTGAGAGAGTGTGATAAATTGTGAGTTTTGGGCTTGGCACCCGTAGCTCAGTGGGTAGGGTGCTGGCCACATACACTGAGGCAGGCGGGTTCAGCCCAGGTCAGCTAAACAACAATGACAACTGCAATAAAAAAATAGCTGGGCAGTGTGGTGGGCACCTGTAGTCCCAGGCACTTGGGAGGCTGAGGCAAGAGAATTGCTTAAGCCCAAGAGTTGGAGGTTGCTGCGAGCTGTGACACCATGGCACTCTACTAAGGGGGACATAGTGAGACTCTATCTCTTAAAAAAAAAAAAAAAGTGTGAGTTTTGATGCATTACTGGTGGAAGTATAAATTAATACAAATACTTTGTGAGGGCTCTTTTTTTTTTTAGACAGAGTCTCACTATGTCGCCCTTAGTTGAGTGCTATGGTGTTACAGCTCACAGCAACCTTAAACTCTTGGGCCTGAGTGATTCTCTTGCCTCAGCCTCCCGCGTAGCTGGGACTACAGGTGCTGACCACAATGCCCGGCTATTTTTTGTTGCAGTTGTCATTGTTGTTTAGCAGGCCCGGGCCAGGCTCAAACCTGCCAGCTCTGGTGTATGTGGCTGGTGCTATAACCACTGGGCTACAGGCTCCAAGCCAATACAAATACTTTGAATTTTGGCCATAACTAGTAAAGGTAGAAATATGCATGTGTCTTTAAGACTTACACTTCTAGGTACATACACTAAAGAAAGTGTTACACGTATGTACAAAGAGAAAGATATAAGAATGATCACTGCAGCACTGTTGGTTTTTTTTTTTTTTTTTTTTTTTTTTTTTTTTGCAGTTTTTGGCCGGGGCTGGGTTTTCAACCCGCCACCTCCGGCATATGGGGCTGGCGCCTTACTCCTTTGAGCCACAGGCGCCACCCAAGCAGCACTGTTTGTAACAACAAAAGAAAAGGGTAGGGAATAATAAAACTGTACACCAAGTAATGGACTTATTCTTACAAGGGAATGTCATATACTCATAACGTCTCAACCTGAAAAAATCTCAGAAACATAATATTGAGTGAGAAAAGCAAGTTGCCAAAGAATTTTACAGATACGTGTGTTTTATAAATAGAGAAGGTTCACGGCTGCGTATATGTGTAGAAATGAAGGATAAAATAGCCACAGGAAAGATAAATGGCAACTTTACAACAATAGTTACTTCTGGAGAGGGAGGAAGAAAGATTGGAAAGAAGACTGTTAACTAAACCTGTACAGTTTAATTACTATTTATTTATTTATCTATTTATTTGAGACAAAGCCTCACTATGTTGCCCTGGATAGAGTGCCGAGGCATCATAGCTCAGAGCAACCTCAAACTCTTGGGCTTAAGCAATTCTCTTGCCTCAGCCTCCCAAGTAGATGGGACTATAGGCCCCCCAAACAATGCCCAGCTATTTTTTGGTTCTAGTTCTCTTTGTTGTTTGGCAGGCCTGGGCTGGATTTGAACCCTTCAGCTCCGGTGTATGTGGCTGGCACCCTAGCTGCTGAGCTACAGGTACCAAATCTGACTTGCTTTTAATAACTAAGAAAATGCCATGAAGGCTACGTTAACCAGTTCAATAAAAACATTTGAAATTGTATATAAAACTGGCACAATGGCTCAGCACGCGTGGCTGAAGCAGCTAAGGCGCCAGCCACATACACCTGAGCTGGCGGGTTCGAATCCAGCCTGAGCCCGCCAAACAATAAAGAAGGCTGCAACCAAAAAATAGCCGGGCATTGTGGTGGGCACCTGTAATCCCAGCTACTTGGGAGGCTAAGGCAGGAGACTCACTTGAGCCCAGGAGGTGGAGGTTGCTGTGAGCTGTGATGCCATGGCACTCTACCCAGGGTGACAGCTTGAGGCTCTGTCTCAAAAAAAAAAAAAAAAACTGGCACATTGTACCCATTGATTGCATTAATGTACACAGCTATGATTTAATTAAAAAAAAAAAAAAAAGGACAAAGAGATCTAAACCAAAAAGCACATACACCAGTAAGTACACTACAAAGACAGAGCGTGATGATAACATGTGAACAAGTAAAGGACTGTGAAAACAGTAAAAGGGAGATTGATGAGCCTAAGAAGGTCCAGGGAGACGTTCCCTTAGAGGGGGAAGTTTAGAGCTGAGCCTTGAAGGGTGGAAAGGATTTCCGTAGGCAGAGATAACATGAAGGAGAGGAGCAGAGACAGAGAGAGGTGACCACGGAGGCAAACAGAAAAACCCAGGTCATCTTAGGCAACTGAGGTGAAGGGGTAGGAAGAAAGTGGGTGTTGGGGTCCTCTGCGGATAAGGGAAGTATTTTTTTTTATTGTTGGGGATTCATTGAGGGTACAAGAAACCATGTTACACTAGTTGCATTTGTTGGGTAAAGTCCCTCTTACAATCGAGTTTTGCCCCCAAAAGGTGTGGCACACACCGGCCCCAAGACCCCACCCCCCTTGCTCCTACCCTCTCTCTGCTCTTCCTTTCCCCACCCCTCCCTTATTCTTTCTCTCTCTGTTCTCCCCTTCCCTCACCCCCACCATGTCAATAATTGTCATTAATTGTCCTCAGATTAAACTTGAGTACATGGGATTCATGCTTCTCCATTTTTGAGATGCTTTACTAAGAATAATGTGTTCCACTTCCAGCCAGGTTAATACAAAGGCTGTAAAGTCTCCATTTTTTTTAAATGGCTGAATAGTATTCCATAGTGTACATATACCATAGTTTGTTAATCC
>CAUYRH010044352.1:0-24566 GCA_963574655.1 Perodicticus potto
ATTTGAAATATTTTCACCCAACTGTTTGACATAACCTTCATGAGATTTTCTCATTTATTATGTGAAAACATTTGTGTTCTGCATTTAGTAGGTTTCACCTGTCCCTTCTAAGATGCACCATAAGTGTGATCTCACCATTTACCCTCTCTCCACCTGCCCTTGCCCTCTGCCTTCCCTCCCTTACCCTTTTCCCCATATTTTTGTGCTATAATTGGGTTATAGCCTACATATGAAAGCTATAAATTAGCTTCATAGTAGGGCTGTATACACTGGATACTTTTTCTTCCATTTTTGAGATACTTTGCTAAGAAGAATGTGTTCCAGCTCCATCCATGTAAATATGAAAGAGGTAAAGTCATCATCTTACACCAATTCTCATCAATCATTGGTTAGAGATAATTTCAGGGAATCTTAGCTTCCTGGAAATTCTACCTTGCCAGGCATGTAGACCGAGGAATCTGGAGGCCAGAGATTCTTTTAGGCAAAGAGTCACAGGAGTTGACAATAAGAAGCTGGATTCCATATAGGGAAATGGGAAATTCCAAGGAGATAAAGGAGGCTCAGCAACACAAATGCTCCATCTGCAAAGGGAGTAAAATTTCAGGTGAGAAAATTCAAGTTAGAAATCAACTTAGAATTAATTAATTAATTAATTAGAATTCCATCTCAAAATGTTAGTGTGTGGTATGCTCTCTTCCATATCACTTGTCATTCCCTAGGTGCACCATGGTCCCTCCTCTTCTCCTGCCACCACACACTCTGAAATGATCACTTCTCTAAATTGTCTCTGAGGATGGGCACTAACACCTTCACAGATGACCAGTGTCAAATGTGAACAAGAGAAACTGGTGGTGGGGACTTTCTATCCCTTCACACTCAAGGAATCTTATAGTCCTGACAAAAAGGAAGACTCTAGAAGACTATCCCATAATCAATCACCAGATACAACTTACATTCTATCTATGCAGGTGACCAACCAAAATGAGAAATTTGGGTTTTTATTGTATTTTAAAGTACTTTCTCCAAGGCTGTCAAGAGTAGCAATTAAGAGCTTGGAATCTGGATCCAGACTTCCTGTCTTCAAATTCCAGCTGAGTTGCATACTGGTATTTTGTCCTTAGCCAAGCTGCTTAAACCCTCTTGGCCTCAGTTTCTCTATCTGTAAAATGGTTGATGTGAAGATTAAATGAATGAATACATTCAAATGTTTGGAAGAGTGAGTGGCTTAGAACATATTATATAAATGTGCTATTAATGGAATTATCATAATAATAATTATTATTACTGATTGACTCATGGCCTCCTGATAAAAAGTGGAACTGGCTTGAGGGACCATGTTGAAAATGAAATTAATGAGTAATAAGTGCAATTAAAAAGTCATGAAGACTGCATCTCTCTAATTAAAAGTTGTTATCATGGAGCGTACACTACCCTCTCTTGATATTTCAAAGCGTGAGCTGATGGTTAAAAATTGAGAAAGTGACCTTTCATTTATTACTGGCTTTTTTCCCTTTAACAGATAATCAGCATATATCAAGCTCTGTGTTGGCGATGATGATGACTAAGGAAGTAAACATTAAGCCCACACACTAAGCAGGTTCACAGGAAGGACCCAGCTCTTACATTTTCCACCTAAGAGTGATCTGCAATTTACTGCCAAGTGCCAGAAATGACTCAATACTAAAGAATATGAGTTCTGAAATGAGACTGCATAGATTCAAGTCCCAGTTATTCTCCTTAGTATCTGAGACCTTGGGCAAATTGCTTAGCCTTGCTTCGGATGCTTCAATTTCCTCGTCTGTTAAATGAACATGCAAACAGTACGTACTGTCAAATGAGGAAATGACAAGGTTCATAAATTTGGAAAAGAGAGTTTTATTTCTCACAATGCATTGCAGCCTGAAGGCTGGCTATCTTGCAGGCTAGGAAGTATAGACTCAGGGGGAAGCTAAGATCCTGTACTTCAAGTGAGAGGGACAATGGGTACAGGGATTTGTGCTGAGCAGGGTTGCCAAATATACATAGTTAACAAACTATGGAAGGAGTCATCAATATTTATGAAAAGAGAAATATGCACATGCTTCACGCCTCCTCATAGGCTGCATGTACAAAAAATGGTGGCATTAAGCATGATCTGTGGGTGGAGTTTTCAGCCCTCTGATGTCAAACGGTGAATTAGAAGACATGAAAACCCTCATTGTGCAGCTTCCACAGCCTAGCCAAAACCACCCTGTGGTCAGTGAGTGGTCTCTTATCAGGATAGAATGGCTGGTCAGTCATACCTAAACTGCAAATAAGAGGAGCACCATTCAGCAGTTGATTGAAATCAGGGGTGGGGCAAGTCTTTTAAAAAATATGGTTCTTTTTAACTCTTAGAAAAGAAAGTCTGATGGCAGTTAAAAAGGGTGGGGGTTATAATGAGGTGTGTCTGACCTGCTCTTTCATCATGGCCAGGAACTCAGTTTTAAAGTTTCTCTGTAGTCCCCTTGGCCAAGAGGAGGATACATCCAATTGGTTGATAAGCTTAGTATTATTTTACTTCTCACAACCTCATGAATTCTGTAAAGCAGAGGTCAGAAAAATTATGGCATATGGGCCAAATTTAGCCTGTAACCTTTTTTTATAAATAAAGTTTTATTGGAACACAACCATACCCATTTGTTTATACTTTGGTTTTCAGAGCTGAATAAAGTGACAAACATGTTATGGCTCACAAAGCTAAAAATGGCCCTTTGTAGAGAACCCCTGACCTAAAGGAGTAAGATAATGCATATAAATGTGTAGCCCAGTTTCTAGCACATCACAAGTACTCAGTGAATATTAATGTTTAGCTTTCTTGGCTGCCAAAATACAAGATCCATTCACTATGACCTAAAACAAACAGTGAATAGCCATAAGCAATGTGCATCTAAATGGATTTCTAGAATAATAATATTAGAAATAATGTCTGATCTCTAATATCACTGCACTCCATGATATTCCTGGTATTTGAGTATTTTACTCATTAATTAATTCATTTATTCACTGACTTGTTATGTCCCAGTTCTCGTATCCAGTATATCTGATGGGTTAGTGGGCCAGTAATCCATGGGTACCTGCCTGATTGCTATTCATGTGGAGAAAGGACCTAAAGATATGCAGCATGTGGGGAAACATAGGGATGCTGAAGCTAGTGTCAGGGCCTATCCTGTGATCCTTGGAACTGTGTCTGAGTACTGTTGAGAGAAACCTTGCTTTCACATGAGACTGTATGAGAGGAGGGAGCATACTCACCTCTGTTTTGATATCCCAGGGGCAAAGTAGAAAAGAAAATCAAAAGAAAGGAAGAGGAACATTCCTTCTTGTCAGCATGATACACACCATGGCTATACCTCATTCTGTAGGACTATAGCCTTGGAGGCATTAGGAGATGGCGCACTGGTACCACCATACAATCTGTCCGTAAAGTGTTGCAGCCCACAGGCTGGCCATCTTGCAGGTTGGGAAACATAGCTTCAGGGAGAAATTGAGAGCATGTACTTCAGGAGGGAGGGACAATACAAACAGGAATGTATGCTGAACAGGGTAGTCAAATCTAGATACTTAACAAACTATAGGAGTCATGAATATTTATGGAAAGAGAAACATGTTTACATGTGGTGTGTCAAGGGGAAGACACTCTCCAGCAGACATTAATGTTGCATCTAGAGTGGAAAACTCTTAAGAACTTTTAAGGAATTCGCCTGCGCCAAACCCAGGGATACTCACAGTTTAGTGAAATTTTGAGAAGAGAGGTTCTGGCCTTGAGCATATAGGTAAAAACTTGTTAAACTGGTGTTATACATGTCATCAAATTCATTTTCATATGCACAAGTTGGGGAACCTAGTGCAACTCCATTGCATTCACATGACACATACTGCACTGAGGGTCCACTCTGCTTTACCCAAAAAAGCCTTGGTTTGAAAGGATTTAAAGGCTCCACTAAGTTCGGAAAAGCCAAAAATATTTTTCTACTCTTCCTGTTAGAATAACTGAAAGGAAATTTTAGCTCATCTTGTTCAACCTCCTTGTTTCACAGATGTAAAAACTGAGACTAAGAAGAAATGACATGCCATGATCCCATAATTAATTAGTGGGAGAGCCAGGACTCATTGAAAGCCTTATTTTGTGATGGGAGAAAAATAGCACTGGAACTGGTCCAGGAATTGGTCAGATGAAGGACTCTGAGTGAGAAAAGTCCTCAGTGAGGACTCAGTGAGAAGCAGGCTTGTTCCTAACGTTTGTAGGATCCAGGTCAAGAGTACAAGGAATGCCCATGTACTATTTACCTAAACATATAAATCTTATAAATTTCACTAGCCAACTGTTAAGTAAAATGCATTTTATCCTCCTAAATTGACAAAAATATTTCATAAAAATCTGGAAATCTTCATTCAAAGCAGAATTCTCAGACCCCCTGACCTCACAGATTCTATTTTGTTTAGTAGCGTACATTTATAGAGGGCCAGAATGAAACTCTTTAAAACGAGAGTTCCAGGTCAGAGGTCCTTCTTGCCAGGTTCTTAACAGATTATTAGTGCCCCATGTGGTGACAAAAATTTATAATCAGGGCAAGTGGAAACAACACAAAGCTATTTCCTAAAGCACATGTCAATAACATACAGTCCAACATTTTCTAAATCCACATTGGGTATCCAGCCCCCTTCCCTTTCTGAATCCAGCTGAGCTAAAATGAAAGCAGTAACTATTACAAAACATTTCAACTAATAAAGACTCAGTCTGGTAGGCAGGAGGTAATCTTAGGGAACATCTACTTTGCAGGGAAGCAGATAATTTTGGAACCATATTGGGATAAATAATATGGGGTCCTGTAGACAGAAACCAATTAAGTTGAACCACAGGTTGAGATTTTGCTAGCTGTCATCTCTGTAATAATCTCAGTTCCAAGGCTCTCAGGGCCACCTGAGCCTCTTTAGTCTCATTCAATGCAAAAAATAAAGAGTAAAACCTTCATGTTGTTTGTACCAGAAGAAAGGAAAAGTGGATTCCTTCTGTTTAAGTAAAGAACTAGGACATTCAAAACCTTAAGTTAGGTCAAGCATCTTCTAAGATTATTTATCATAAAACTATCCAAAGCCTCTTCACAAAGCCTATAAGCAATTTGGAAATCAGAGAGGTTTTATTATCTAGATGGTTCAGTTAACAAGGAAACAAAATGTAAATAATAAAAACTGGAGAGGCTAGTCTACAATGGTCTTATTCTATTTCTTGAGGACTCTTAAAGTACTTGATGCATATCAATAGTATCTTGATTTTCAAGGACAAGAAGTAATCAATACAAAATTGGCAAACAGCTTGAGAAAAAATCAATTTCTGGTGCTAATGTAACCATATTTCTTAGTTGTTAGTTCTAAGGCATGTGTTTTTGCTTGGCTCACACAATTACTAATTATGAATTATGTTTAGAATGTCATCAGTGGTTTTAAGGACTATCTCTTGGAATTGTATCACAATATTGCATTATACAATTGCCTTAAAAATACAATTGCCTCCCCGATAGTCCTAACTTCAGGGAAATTTTAGTATAGATGAAAAGATAAATTTTTAAAAATTAAAGAAAAAAACAACCACCCAGAAGAAGGATCTTGAGAAGATAAAAGCCTGAGCATGTGTTTTTGACTCCTTGTTTCCTCTAATTTTCTCCTAGAGTGAATCACCGTAAATTAAAGTACACACATCTGTCTGTCTGTCTTTATTTAGGGGTGGGAGGGTTGGGAAGGTGGTGTAGTGATGAATATTTTTATTTTTAAAAAGATTTATTTTTTTATTTTAAACTGCTTTTATTTTTTAAACAAATTGCATAATTAAAACATTTCTTGAACTTATGTATTTTATTTTAGAACATTGGAATGTGCAAAGAATTTTTTAAATTAATTCAAGTAACCTCACTGAAATCGAGGATGTGAAGATTACATTTTTTAAGAAATTGTTTACTACAAATCATTACACTTTCACTATTCTTTTGGCAAATTCAAGACATTGACAAATCTCAGATATCAACCAAGGTATATTGTTCACATTTTTGCCTTATGTCAGTTGTTGATACAGCAAAATTAACTACTTTAATACTTTTTAAAAATCTTTTTTTAATACTTTTCTATTTCCAAGAATTAAGCAAAGTTACCAAGTTGAGGTATTTCACATATCATACCAATTTGTATAACAAGATGGATCAACTACTTGAATAAAGTCATAGCCTTTTATATCTCTAAGAATAAAGAAAACTTAATAGATTCAGGTATTTATCCCTTACAGTAAGTTAAACTATCAATATGTCTTTGCTTTATACCAGTTGTAGAGATAATGACATGGATCAACTACTTGAATAAAGTTATATCCCTTCTTGCCTCTGATAGAGGAAATTAAGTTCGGATCTTTCACATTTTAGAGTAAACTTTACCTAACCTATCTGTTCATCTACATTTATATTCTATATTTAACATTTACATTTACCTTCTAAATTTAACAAACACTATTTAGAATTTAGCAACCATCTGAGCAACTAAAATTGATTTGGAACCACACAAGTTTTGATGAAAAAACAAAACAAAACAAAAAAGTATAAGCAGAGCTGTTGTTCATAGCTTGAGACATCTCCTCAGTAGCCCAACTTAAGTAAAAAGCAAACAATGATAATTTTTTTCAAAAAACTCAGGAAAAGGCATTCACAAAGTATGTCGATCACAGAAACCCCAACTTTTTCTACATAAGCTATTCTTACTTGCAACATGACCAATTCTCAGTAGGGGAGGGAGGTAAAGACCCTTAGGGGCAAAAGAAGTTAGATTTTGTTAAACTTATGCCTGTCAGGTGGTACAAAGCAGATTTTTTCCTTGAAATTAGTTGCCACCCCTCCCCGTGAAAGACACAACAAAGGACTGAGAGGATAAAAGGGCTAAGGAAGGAAGACAGGAGGAGAAAGGCCAGTGAATTTTGAGTGAAATGAAGAAAGAAAAACCAGAAAAAAAAAAAGAAAGAAAGAAAGAAAGCCTACTGAGGAGAAGTGGTGGCTCATCTCTGGAAGTGGTGGAGACAGCAATGCCGATCCTTGGCAACGTGATCAGGCCTAGAAAAGGGGCAGAGGGGCTCCCCCAATGCTGCTGGCCTCCATCAGCTTCAAGGAGTTGTAGTGCTTGCCGAGGTTGTGGGTGTAGTGTAAGGAGATCAGAGTGAGCGGCTTCCTGGTCTACCTCCCCGATAACTAGGGCAGGTGAATCTGCCTGGATGACCTCAATGGGGGGTTGCAGGACGTCTGACAGGATCCTCAGCTCGAGCTGGCCTCCCCACGACGCGCTAGGCACAATGTTGTCGTAGTATCTCAGGAAATTCTCTTGGCTGTAGGCCTCACTGGTTTCAGGGTCGCTGAAGAAGGGCAGAAAGTTGAGGACGTTCTTCCCAGCATAGTCCGCGGTGTGAGAACGCAGGCTTTCTCTGGTCGCGGAGAACACCAGCTGATCTTGGATGGTGCGGTACATGTCTTTCATCTCCAGATTCTTGGACCCCAGGATGGTGGCGAGCTTCTCTTTGAGCCAGAAGCTGGCCACATGCTCCTTCTCCGTCTCTGATTCTCTCTTGGGCTCTCTCTCGAGGGCAGTCCTTCTTTCACGCCTCTTCTGTGCCCTCTAGAGTTGTGGATGCTGTTCGAGATCCATCTTAGCCAGATCTTCCGTGACAGTGATACCGGAATTTTGTGTTCAGTAGGTTCTTGGTCTCAGTGATTCAAAGAATGAATCCACGCAGCACAGATCATTGGTAAGAAAATTTATTTTACAGAAACAAAATAAAAAACACCAAAGCTCCTGGCAGAGAGAAACAACCCAAGTCAGGGTTAAAAACGCTCTCTCTCTCTGTCTCTCTCTGCCTGGGTTCTTTGTCTAGGGGTATATACAGTCACATGGGCCCTTTTTAGTTACATTAGGCCAGGATTTGGTAACAAAATGAATGGATACAGTCCTTTTCACTGAGGCAAGGTGAATGAATACATTTACGAATGCATACAATCCATTCTTGAAATTGGCCAGGCCTAGGAAACTTACATGAATTTGACCAGGCCTGGGAAATCCGGGTTCCCTGTTCAGCTGCAAGTGCAAGAGGAGGGGCACACTAAGATGCTGGTGGCTCCCCAGCAGTTGCTTGGCTCCTCTGGCTACTGGAGCCTCCTGCTCCCCCTCATACCCCCCACTCCACCCCCGCGCTCCCGCTGCCCCGCGCCTGCTGGCTGGTTTCTCTACCAGCTACTGCAGCCCTAACAGCGCCAGGGCGGAGGCGGCAGGTCCTCCCCTCAGCTCCACGGAGCTGGCTAGGGCCACACCCATCCTGTATCAACAAAATCGAGGTTGCTGCTGTCAGGGTAGCTCTCCTGGACCTTCTTCAGCTCTTGTTGGTGCTTCTGCTCCATCTCAGTCTCAAGGCGGGCCACGTCTAGGAGCGACTGCTTTCTTGTCGCTCTTTTGAACAGAGTTCTTCATGCTTTGGATACGGGCCTATAAACTCTTTCTTCTCCTGATTGTGGTGTTGTATCATCTGCTGTTGTTCACTCTGAGGATCTTCCATCATAGTGTGTTTTTGTTTGTTTGTTTGTTTGTTTTTGACAGTCTCAAGCTGTCTCCTTGGGTTGAGTACAGCAGGTGGGAATTGAAGTTTGTGGGAGATCAAGCCACTGAACAAACTGCAAGTCCTCAATTTTGTCCCAGCCGCTGCTTTCTCAACTATTTTTCATCATAGGGGCCTGAGCGATATCCCGTACATCTGGGATCCTACTTTCATTATTCAAATAGAATCTTAACTTTATTAAAAGGAAATCCCAATGGAGGAAATACCTTAAAAGACACTGCTTAGGAGGCAAACACAGTTATTAGCACATTAAAATCTAAATGCCAACTCCTACATGAACATATGGCTAAAGAAAACAAGGTACTAGCAAGCTAATGATATGAAATCCCAAATTAATACTCCTTAGGATTTAATTATCCAGTTAGGTTGATTTCCCATTAAAGTTCATAACACAGAGATCATATAAAACAAGAAAACTATGAGGACACCACAATGGTTGGAGTATATATAAGTTACATTTCTAGTGGTTCTGATGGAATAAGAAATATGGAATGCCTCTTAAGACAAAGTGACAAAGCATATTCCATACAGTGGGAGCCCTCAAAAGGTCAAGCTTCATACTGATAAACATAAAACACAGATGACCTTGCAGAAACCAGGATAGGAGGAAAAGGCATTTTCTCTGCAGCATGATTTCCATTACTAGGAGAAAAGAGACCATTCCTTCTGCCGTGACCTCAAATAAGGAGCTCTGTCTCCAAAGCTTTCTGAGAGGGCAGCTAGTGGACTCTAGGAGTTGCCTAAAACTGTGGAGATAAAAACCCTTCCTTCCTGCTCACTACTGTATCCCTTAGACACTCTTCTGATCCCATGGATTCTCACCACCTTCTCACCACTGCTGTTATGAGTTGTTCCCTTTGTAATGGTCCAATAAAAGAAGTACTCAAAGTTCACACTTTGAGAAGACTTAAGTAGTACAGTCCTCAGCATCAATCCAGGTGTTTCACCAATGCTTAAGCATGAAACACTGCTTCTTTCACTCTTCTGCAAAGCTACCACAGCCTGACAGTACCCAACAATCTCACTTGCAAAGGTTCTCAGATTCCTAAACTTGCTGAAATGAATGGACAGATAATTCACCGACCACCTAAGGGAATTTAGTACTTCAAAGGAAAGGGGTTTTAACAGTAGAAAGAAAAAAAAAAACTTAAGAATAATCTGTGATAAAATTATTATGAAAAATAAAACACAGCAGAGAAATTATGAGAAATCATACGGTTTTAGAAAAAATGATTTTTAAATTTAAAGATTCCAAAGAAGAGAAAAAAAATGAAATCAACACTACTAAAAACTGAATTGGTGATTTGAAATTTCAAATATAGAAGCTATCTAAAAAAGAAAAACAAACATGAAGAAATAGAAATGATGAGCTTTAAAAATATATATCATAGAACAAGCCAAGAGATTTATGCATGCCCAGAATAGAATTTCCAGAAGGAAAGAAGGTAAATGAAGGGAAGGAAGCAATAATTCAAGAAGTTTTAGAAAGGAAACATATCTGAGCTTCAAAAGTAATCAAGTTTTCAGATAGAAAGTGTTCATTGAGTACCAGACAGGATTAAAGAGATAAAATATATGTTCCTAGTCATATTTGGTGAAATTTCAGGATAAAGTATCTTGGAAACTTCCAAACAGAAAGAACAAAGCATGCACATATGCAGATAATCACGGGGAAACAGATTTCCTTTCTGCTATATAAAAGTAGAAGTTAAGAGTATCTTATTTAAAAAATGCTGAGAGAAAAATATAACAGCCCAAGAGTTCATGCACACTCATTTACTTGAGAAGGCAATATTGATACCTTTTCACATGGATACTTTCTACACTTTCACACATGCAGGAAGTATCCTAACCGTGCATCCTTTCTGAAGAAACTGAGGAAATTCTTCCAGCAAATTCAAATTAAATTGGAAAGTGTTTCCAAAATGGGGGAGATAAAATATTTAAGAAACAAGAAATAGCTAAGAAATGCAGAATACAAATGTCTTCATACAATAGCTAAGAAAATGCCATGAAGGGTATGTTAAACAGTTTGATGAAAACATTTAAGATTGTATATGAAGCCAGCACATTGTACCCCTTGATTGCACTAATGTATGCAGCTATGATTTAATAAAAAAAAAAAGAAAGTAAGAAACATCTAATAAACATTAGGGACCTCTGTCTAGTGATCTCTGTCTCTTCTCCATTTTCTTTGATATCACGCTTA
This sequence comes from Perodicticus potto, assembly GCA_963574655.1. Taxonomy (NCBI): domain Eukaryota; kingdom Metazoa; phylum Chordata; class Mammalia; order Primates; family Lorisidae; genus Perodicticus; species Perodicticus potto. The sequence continues at coordinate 10,863 of CAUYRH010044352.1, forward strand.
GTCAGGCTATCATAACCTCTCACTAGAATGCTTTAATTACTTCCTATTCTATCTATATTCATAATACTGTCCTTCATTTGAGCCAAACTTATCTTTTCAAAAGGCTACTTTGATGATGTCACCTTTTTCACACTCCTAAAATCTGCTGGCAGCTTCTCATTGCTCAGGTTAAAAAGCTAAATCTTTAACGCACATTATGATTATTTTGCATGATCTGATTTAGTCCATCTTACTCAGCTTTATAGATACCACTTCTGCCTTTATTTCACATCATTTGCGCTCCCATCAGAGAGTTTTTGCACTCTGAACTTGTTGTAACGTTTTTCCTTCTTCACTTAGTTAAACTCTTATTCATCCATTTGGCAAGAAGATGCTAAAAAAAGATTGCTCCCTGGAAGAAAAACTATCAAGACTCAACTCAGAAGGGACTATGCTAATCAGCCATAGATGTAATTCATATTTGTTTCATTTTGTTTTTTTCTTGTCACTGAGGCAAAGCTGTAAATTTCCAGATAGATTAGAAGATGGCCAAGTGAAGAAGGAAGCCAAGATGGCCACATGGGATGCTGTCTGCTGATCAACAGCAGAATTCAGATTGTGATGGGAGAGAAGCATGTCACTGAATTATCTCCTAGAGTCTTAAAACACACACATTCACTCTCTAGCAGTCTTTGGCACCATTCCACAAGCTTAATCATCGGATAGCTGATTAATTATAAAAGAAGTTTTTTACAAAAATATTTATTTAAAATCTAGTGAGGTCATCATGACTTGGGGAAACTCATGCTACATTTAAAAAGGGAGAAGACTAATGGTGTATTAATTTTACATGGCTGTGGAATAGATTACCACGAACTCAGTGGCTTAAAACAGTACACAGTGATTTCTCACTGTTTTCTGGGGGTGAGGAGTCCACGAATGGCTTAGCTATGTCCTCTGCTATATGGTCCACAAGGCTACAATCCTGATGTTATCTAGGGCTGCAGTCTTTCATGTGGCTCAACTAGGAAAGGGTACACTCTCAAGCTTTTGTGGATGTTGTAAACATTTGATTTCTTGCAAGCTGTTGGACCAGGAGCCCCAGTTTCTTGCTGGCTTTCGGCCACATGTCACACTTGATTGCTTACCACATGGCCCACTCTTTTGGCCAGCTCATACCACGTCTGCTGGCTTCTTCAAAGACAGCACAGGACAAAGTATCTCAGAAAATAGGAGTTACAACTTTACATAACATAAGCATGTACATGTAATCATACATATCTCATCACCTTTGTTGTATTGTATTGGTTGGCAACAAATTCACAAGTCCTTCTCACATTCAAGGGGATAGGGTAACATAAAGGTATAGATACCAGGAGGCAGGGACCATGGGGGCCACTCCAGGCTCTGTTTATCATAATCAGGTATACATAGTTTTATCAGCTCCAGGAAAATGATTATCTTGCATAATTCCACATAACTTTGACTATGACAGCAAATGAAGGTTTACCTGATGGTCCTTGAAAGTGTTTTGTCTTCTCTATCACCAGGAAGTTTGCGATACAGTATTGACAAGGGATTTAGTAACTCCCAAATGCCATCAACGTTACTGAGGAGGTCTCACCACAGTATAATTCCCATTAAATAAATCACTATGATAACCAATCAAGGAAAAAAGGCTTCATAAATTCTTGAAAATGAGAACCACAGTATAAAAAACTTGTCAAGCCAGGAGAAGGAGCTTCCTTGAGTAACCCCAACAAGCATCTGAAAAACTTCGAAATTCTAATCTTATAGAGAATATAAACACTATTAGGCATTGTGGTAAGGAGATCAGAATGGCTGGTGTGATTAGGCTTGCTCCATGTCTACTAAGTGATCAGCTATTATAATCTGGCCTCCCAAATAAGTTTCCTAAGAGGAATATAATGTGCTGATCAAGCAGGATGGAATCTCTTTGGCTATTGCACTACATGCAATGAATTTGTATTCTGTTTATACATCACATTATGTACCCACTGGTTATTGAGAATTAGTTTCCTTGAAGTAGATCAATTAGCAGGACATTATGAAAAATTTACTTTTCTGGGGAGAGGAGAGGAGGGAGGGGGTTGGGGGTACATGGCACATCTCTTAGGGGTGGGACACAATTATAAGAGGGACTTTATCTAACAAATGCAATTAGTGTAACCTAATTCTTTGTACCTTCAACATATCCCACACAATAAAAGAAAACCCAAAATTTACTTTTCATATATTTCTACCCCGTTACCTTAATGCTCCGCCTCAGCCAGTACTTCATTTCATAGACGAGGAAACTGAGACCCAAACAGGTTAAATAATTCCTGATGGCTAGGAAATAGAAGAATCCGATTTCCAACCCGAGCATTTCTATGTACATAGATGTAGTAGCTTAATGTGATTTTATATAAAAGGCTTTCACTGCAAACAAAAATATTTAAAGTTGTCCCTGACTCCAACCCCAGAGGTAGATCCTCAAGCATAGGAAGGTGAAATAAGGGGACTTGGTAAAAAATGTGAAAACTTTAAGGGAACTGGGCCGAAATCAAGATTCATGACAAAGTCTCAAATTACTGAATTCAGACTACTCATTATCTGTCTCCTTAAGCATGGAATTGGCCCCCACTGTCTAAAGTAGGCTTTAGCCTACAAGTGGTTGAACAATGAACCTCAGCTATAGGGAATATGGGTGGAGAGCAGTAGGGTGGACAGGAAATCAGGCCACTACAGACGTGTTCTCAGCCTTTAATTTGAACTGGAGTCTGTGCTGGATGCTAGTGTTACATCAATGTTGATTTCTTGATTTGGAGGAATTTATACCAGAATGTAGAAGGAATTATTATGATTATGATTATGATTATGATTATTATTTTAAGGAATTATATATTAACATGTTCTGAGGTGATGTCACATTAACATTACATCAGAGGTGGCTGTCAAAGAGCTCAAAAATGACTAATGATAATGGATGACAGAGAGAGACAGAGAAAGGGAGGGAAGGAGAGAGGGGAGAGAGAAAGTGAGCAAATGAAATAAAACGTTATGATTAAAACCCTGGATAAAGGGGACACAGGAGTTCTTTGTACCTTTCTGTGATTTTCAATTTATTTCAAAACATTTTTTAAGACATAAACTTGATGAGGTAGGCCCTATTACTGTGCTCATTTTACACATGAGAAAAAGAAGGCTTAGAGCAGTCAAGGAACTTGCCCCCAAATCACTCAGTAAGGAGTGGACTTCTGCCAGATGTCGGAGTGGGTGGGGAAAATGAGGCAGAAATTGGCCTGATAAGGATGATAGAATTTTCACAGCAGTCGTGTCACTGTTTTGTTAAGTTCTTGTCCTTCAGGCTGCACCATAATGAGCTCAATTCAAAGAAGGTGTCCACGTAAATAGAAATCTTTCAATATGGCAGTGCTTTGTCATGCTTCTTTCTAGCCACTCTCAGCTGTCATCCAAACCCAAACTAAGCTGAAATACAGAATGAGGTGGTGCAAAAACTGATGTTAGGATCTGTACTGCTAAAGAATGCAGGAGTCCAAAAGACACAAAGGAGAAGTTAAAGAAGAGAAAGTTTGCTTGGCTACCTAAGGACTAATCTCTTGTGATGATATGAGGCCTACACATACAGGCGCACTTAAAGACACCACTTGCCTCTGGACTTATATAAGGAAGTCTTTGATTATTTCGTGAGAAAAAAAGGTATGAGTAACAGGAAGAAAAGGAACATGAGGCAAAGGAATGTAGGAAATAATGGACTTAAAAATAGAGTAATTTATCATTTAGCAGGTAAAAAATTAGTGTTTTGGGGGGGTAAGGTTTGCATTATTATCCAACAAACATCTTCCATATCCCTTTATATGTGCAGCAAATACAAAGTAAGTGGCGAAAGATAATATTGAAAAATAATTTTATTTCATAAAAATAAGTCCTTTAAAAATACATGCTATCTTTTTAATGAATACACTGAAATTGTCAACTTTAATTTTGTCCTAAATGCTGTTCAAAGAATGAATATAAAACTTACATGAAAAAGAACTAGCTCATTAGGTAAAAAACATACCCTGGAATTTCATGTTCTTAGCCAGAAACTAATGTATAGGTTGCTGTTAAGTGATCTAAGAGTCACATTAAACATAAGGAAATTATAGACATTTTCTCCTATTTTTTCAAGACTGAATTGCCCTTGTGGTCATTGGTTGGTGTTCTACCACACTGAACTGGCTTTGGATTATTTTCTGTTTTCAAAAGCGAATTACCATTCTCTATGGGAAATAGCAAGACAGAAATAAATTAAATATCCAAAGAAGGAACTGTTTTCTAATGGCTTGGTGGTTTTGGTGGCTAAATTTTTTTTTTTTTTTGAGACTGAGTCTTATTCTCTTGTCCAGAATACAGTGCTGTGGCATCATCATAGCTCACTGCAACATCAAAATACTAGGCTTAAGTGACTTTCCTGCCTCAGTCTCCCAAGTACTTGATGCTACAGGTACATACCACCACACTTAGCTAATTTTTCTATTTTTTTTTTTTTGAGAGATGGGGCTCTCATTATATATATATATTGCTCAGGCCAGTCTCAAATTCCTGGTCTCAAGTGATCCCCCTGCGTTGGCCACCCAAAGTGCTAGGATCTCTCAAATCTTATTGAATATCGAAGCAATGTGAGAGGTATGCATTATAATCCCGTGGCTCAAATACTTGGACCCAGGCAAATCTCGACCTTTTGGCATAACTGAGTTCAGTAATAGTATTCTTGTCTACAATGGCTGTCCAACATCATGGTTAGACATTCTTTTGCCTGTAGTTTCAGAATTGTCTCTGATGTTCCTGACATGATCACCAAACCATATATAAATCTCCTTTAATCATGTTAAACCTCTATTTCCTCTACTGTGAAGTTTTATAGAATATTATGTGAGGACTCAGCATAAGTACTTATTAAATACTTTTAATACTACTAGCATGTTTTAATATTACTAGAATGTTTTATAGTTACTCTTGTAGGTGTTTTTTTAAAGGGGGAGAGAAGGTTCTCATCTCAATTCTTTATCTCTGTTTTTTATATCAGAATATTACAGGGGTACAAACATTTTGGGTATATATAATACTTTTATACCATTTGAGTCAAAGTTATAAGTGTACCTTCATCCATATAATGTGGATTTTATCTGTTAGGTGTGAATTTATCTGCCCCTTCTTCCCACCTCCCACCTGCTTGATTCCCATTGAGTTTTACTTCCACATGTGCACCTAAGTGTTAATCACTTAGTCCCAGCTTAGTATTGAGTCCATGTGATGTTTATTTTTCTATTCTTGTATACATCATTTAGAAGAATGGTCTCTAGCTCCATCCAGGTTGTTACAAAAGATACTAGATCACCCTGGTTTATTAGTCCACTATGTACTGGTGGGTACTTTGTGATTGTGAATTGTGCTGCTATAAACATTCAAGTGCATGTGTCTTTTTATAGAATTTCTTTTTTTGTCCTTTGGGTAAATACCGAGTAGTAGAACAAATGACAGGTCTGCTTTAGTTTTTTGAGGTGTCTCCATACTTCTTCCAATGAAGATTATACTAGTTTGCCATCCCACCAACAGTGCATAAGAGTGTCTTTTTCTACACATCCACACCAACATCTGATGTTTTGGGACTTTTTGATAAGAGGCATTCTCTCTGGAGTTAGACGATATCACATTGTGGTTTTTGTTTGCATTTCCCTGATAATTAGATACATTGAGCATTTTTCCACGTGTTTTTTGGCCATTATCTTTATTTGAAAAGTTACTGTTCATGTCTTGTGTTCATTTTTTAATGGGTTTGTTTGATTCAATTCTTGCTGATTTTATGAGTTCTTTGTACATTCTGCTTATTATCCCTTTATTGGATGTATAGCGTGCAAAATTTTCTCCCATCCTAGGTGTCTATTTGCTTTATTGATTTTGTAATTGGTTATACAGAATCTTTTTAATTTGATCAGATTCCATTCACTTATTTTTGTTGTTTCTGTGATTGCATTGGGGGTCTTTTTTATAAATTCTTTCCCTAGGCTGATATCTATAAGAGTTTTCTCAACATTTTCTTCTAGAATACTTATAGTTTCATTCCTTAAGTTTGTCATCTATCTTGAATTAACTTTTGTAAGTAGTGAGAGGTGTGGATCCTCTTTCAATGTGATTATTTATCTTTTAAAGAAGTATTTACTTTCTTTTCCACTCACTAACATGAAATAACATATATGATAATTAATGGAAATAATTTGAGTTGAGCTGAAGAAGTTTGTTCTCATAAGCTAGAATATTTTTTCCTGAAATAATTTGTTTTTCTTAATTTCGATGTGACTTATTCTCATGTTTTGTCAAGAGTGGCATAGAGAGGTTTACCATTAACTATATTTGAAAGATACATTCAAGATTTTAGTAGTATTCTGCTGACTGACCTACACTTGCTGTTTTTTTGTTTATGACTGGTGTTCATCCAATTAACATGCATGATAAAATATTTCTTAGTCACAAGAATAATTTTGTCCAGTGAGTGGAAAAGGGAAATACCTAAATGCTGAAATGTGTTTCACCTTCTTTCTCTCATTTTCTTGAAAACACCACCTCTCAAGACTGAAAAGGACCAATTGCTTCAGCTTCTGTGAAAAAAAAATTGAATCAAAAAGCCCAGATAGTTTGGTTCAATGGTGCCTCTCACCTTCAGATGCACCCTGGATAAGCCATTTGTTTCTTTCCCTTATCCTTATCCTGTTCCCTTTGTTTTCTTCTTGCTGGCAGAAAGCCAGAATTGAGAACTATAATTCTCTCAAAAAGTTGAGCATATTAATTGAACTCTTCAGGGAAGAATTGATTAATTCTAGTAACAATTTTCATTAAACTAGAAGGGAAAATGTTGCTATGTAAAGAGAAAAAATTTAATAATATGGTTTTCTTATAAAGCTCTTACACAATAGCCTTTAAAAAAAAAATGCCATCTGAAATGGCCAAGATATTTGAGCTGTAGCAGAAATCTTAAACCCCATGAAAGTGTAAAAATGTCATATCTTCTTTTAGAGCCAGCTTTTTCATCCACACAATGGGATTAGAAGCTGCATTACAGTGCTGGTATGAAAAAGTCCATGTGAGTAAATTAGTTAATATTATTATAGTTCAGTTTCCTTATTTTAAAAATGGGGATGATAAATAGGTGATAGGTAAGTCTATTACTGGGCTTCAGTAGATATCCATTGAGATTGAATTCCATTCACTAGACTCATACCGTATTATGCAAATGAAGAAAATGTAACTATTCTGTCAATGAGTTAGTAAATTGACTGTCAGACTCTCTTCTAGTAGGGACAACACATGTACTATTGTTGAGGAGCTCATATATCCAGTAAAAAAGCATCAAAGTTATTAAAAAGAACTTAGATCTGGAACCGGCCAAAGGAAGTCAGGGAGTAGATAGCAGAAATGTTGGGTCTCGGAAGGAGATATATGTAAAAGAAAGGCACTTTAAATCTCATAGGTCAACTTAGGGCCTAGGATTCTTTTAAAAATTTTGAGAATTGTCTGGGCTTGGTGGCTCATGCCTGTAATTCCAGCACTCTGGGAGGCCAAGGCAGGTGGATGGCCGAGCTCACCAGTTCTAGACCAGCCTAAACTAGATAGAAACTCTGCCTCTAAAAATAGCTGGGTATTGTGGTGTGAGCCTGTAATCCCAGCTACTTAGAGGCTGAGGCAAGATGTAGCTCAAGCGGTTAAGGCGCCAGCCACATACACCAGAGATAGTGGGTTCAGATCTTGCCTGGGCCTGCCAAACAATGACAACTACAACCAAAAAATAGCCAGGCTTTGTGGCGGGCACCTGTAGTCCCAGCTACTAGGGCTACTCAGGAGGCTGAGGCAAAAGAATCACTGAAGCCCAGGAGTTTGAGGTTGCTGTGAGCTGTGATGCCACATCACTCTACCCAGGGTGATAGCTTGAGGCTCTGTCTCAAAAACAAAGCAAAATAAAACAAAAAACTCTTGATCCCAGGAGTCTAAGGTTGCTGTGAGCTATGACGCCAAGCACTCTACAGGGGGTGATAAAGTGAGATGCTATCTCAAAAAAATAAAATAAAATAAATAAAAGTTTTGAGAATATACCTTCATTTTTAATGCTGGTGCTTACTATTACTTAATGCCTAATATACCTCTTCTTCTCCATCTATTAGATATTGTCTATAGGTGAGATTAGATATTGTATATAAAAACTCTCGTTCTCTTGTATTTTTTTTCTAATCCTTTGCCACATACTAGTAAGGCCCATTTCATTTGGCCTCAAAGATATCTATGAAATTATATTATCATCTTTTAAATATTCTTTAAAATTCCCAGTATTTATTTAAGCAACGTTATGATAACCACCCCTGTTATATTAACTATTTAGGATAAATGGGAAGATAGAAAGCCATTACTAGGCTTTCTACAAGCCTAAGACTGAACATGAGGTAATTCTTTCTGTAGTTTTTTGAGTTTTTATCAGATTCATACATCTCAAATTTTCCCAGAGTCATAATTTCAAACATTTGTTACTATTATTCTTGTTAGTGAAATCATACTTGACAGGCCATGTATGTTCAACACATATTTCTGAGTACCTCCTATGAGCTAAGTCATATGGTCCGTATCCTTGGTAAATAATAAAAGTAGAATTCTGTTTGTAATATGATTAATTAATAAGATAATCAATTCAACAAATATGTACAGGTAGCTTACAATGTTCAGCATTGCAAATCCATTTCTTGCTTTAATAAAGCTTTCATTTCAGCAGAATGCCCTGTCCATCCCACTGGTATTCTGTGTTTCTGGATAGAGATTGTCCATGTTTGTTTACTTTGTTTAAGTGGCTATTTTCCCTTTAAGCATTAGACTTGACTGTTTCTTCCCTCTGTCTTGGGAGGAGAGAGCTAAAACCTCACTTCATAGATTAATTAAAATGTATTATTGGATATACTTCTTTGGTTGTTCTTTAGTATTTTAAAGTTTTTATAAAGTGCCAATTTATTTCTCTTTTTTACTTCTCCATGTCTATACTGTATAAACACTATAAAAAAGATGCCTGTCCTAAAATGGAGTGAGAACAAAAGATAATGGGAAATCTGAAGGGAATGAAAATGATTTCATCATTCTCTCCTAACTTCTCACATTTTTCTCTTTTTGGATTTTTAAGAGAGCTTATTAAAAAACCTCTTTTCTGTACACGTTCACCCTCCTGTGGCTTCTGCTTCTGCCCTTGAATATTTTACCTGGCATATTTTACCATGGTCCCACGCCTATATATATTTATGTGCAGAAAGAATGATACCATATTGAGATTAATCCTCTCTGGATGGTCATCACGACCCACTGAGTCATTCCTTCTCCCACAATTAGCTATTCGAGGAAATGGCAATTGCTTGCTTTCCAAATGAATGTTTAAAGAATTTTTAATTCTTTCCATTTCTAGGAAATTACTGGGGATTTTGCACATATAAGCTCTTAGATTTTGGGTGGAAGTGGTGTCTTAGGTTGTGTTCCCCACAAGCAAATCATGAAATGAGTACGGAGAAGCAAGTGATTGATTAAGGAACTGCTGCTTGAAGAAATCAATTAAGAATTGGAAGAAAGTGAGCAGGGACTGTGAAGAAGACAAGTTGGGGTACAATTTCAGATTTCAGGCAAAGTCCCTTGAAGGCAGCTGATTGCAAAGGGGAACTCTATTCCTGTTGTCCTAAAAGAAACAAAGGGTCTGCGTTTTCATGCTTTTCCACAAACCAGTCACTAATCAGGGTTTCCCGCTGGGGGATTACATAGGAAATAAACTCCCAGGCAAAAAAAAATTATTTGCAACAAAGCAATTTCAGCGTCCAAGGAGTCTCGGATGTCAAATATTGGAAGCGAAAGGATCCTAAAGCTGAAGGAGTATTGTTCAGAATGATAGAAAGGACCCAGAGGGATTGAAGAGGAGCGGAGGTGTCTATTGCAGGAAGAATTTAACATAAGTGAATGACTTTTTATGTAAAAGATAAAGCCTGCCCACCATCTCATCTGGCATTATATCTGTTAGTTAGTGGTTGCTCAAAAATATTTGCTGTTTTTACTTTACAAGTATATATATAACCACAGACACAAATGAATATTGTGTGACTTCAATTTCTATTATTTTGTTTCATTTTATACTCCACTTGGATGGACCTTTATTAAAGGCAATGGAAATTATTTCACTTGTTATCTTTTTATATTTTTTAAATCATAAACAAATGCATAGATCATGTATACATTAATGCATTTATGGGGTACAATGTGCTGATTTCATATAGAATTAGGAACGCTTACATCACACTGGTTAATATATACCTCATTTTGTTTACTTAATTATTGTGTTAAGATATTTATACTCTATACTAATAGATCTGACATGTACCCTTGCAGTATACACCATAGGCGTGATCCCACCATTCACCCTCCCTCCATCTAACCTCTCCCCTCCCCTCCCATCCTCCCCTCCTCCCTCCTTCATCTGGGCCATAGTCATGATCTATTCTTCATATGAAAGGATGAGTGATTATAAATTGGTTTCATAATAGTACTGAGTACATTGGATATTTTTCTTCCATTCTTGGGACACTTTACTAAGTAGGATATGTTCCAGCTCCATCCATGTAAATGTAAAAAAGGTAAAGTCTTCATCTTTTTTAAGGCTGCATAATATTCCATGGCATACATATACCACAATTTATTAATCCATTCATTGGTTGATGGGCACTTGGGCTTCTTCCATGACTTGACTATTATGAATTGAGCTGAAATGAACAATCTGGTGCAAGTATCTTTGCTATAAAGTGATTTTTAGTTTTTTGGATATACACCTAGTAGAGTTGGAAAGAGGTATGAAGAATACTCAGGGATCTAAAAGTAGACCTGCCGTTTGATTCTCACTTGTTATCTTACTTCCAAGTTTTCCACAGAAACTTTATGCAAAAGTTAACCTCTAGAGATATCTTTATGTGAATGGGGGTTACAAAGTCTTTCCTCAGGGGTGATGGCCTTTGGGCTAATTACAGAGGTCTTTCTATTTCCCTCTATACGTAAAGGTACTATAAAAAGAAGACTAATATTAACATCAAGAAAAACCTTGAAGTGAAATCGGGTCACCAAAAATTGTCATAGTGGGTTCATATATAATGGACAAATGCAGTCCTATGAACCAAGTTCTGGTTTTTGGTGAGCTTGTTAGTAGGTATAATAACTAATTGTGCGTACAAGTCTTACATCTTATTAAATCCACCAGACAAAATCACCTTCTCTTCTACTAACCCCATTCCCTGAGATATAAGGGAACTTCCAACAATAAGTGGAACTCTAAATTGTGAAATTTGGGTATGTTTGCTGTGGTTCATCATGTCATAGGTACAACTCTTGAAAAACAATAGACAAGTTTTTATTATACCTCCCTAAAGAAAGGGCAGTAAAACCTCAATGTTATCAACAGTTAATAAGACATCTATCTAATCAGCTTGATGTTTATTTAGAATATTGCCAGTTTAATTTATTGATTCTTTCAGATTCTAAGTTTTAGATAATTTCTTTAAAAAGCAGTTCAAGGACTATACTGAAAAAGTATATTTTTCTTTCTAACACTTTTCATTTTAGTCTAATATTTATAAGATAAGATAAAATTCATAACCACATAGCAACTCAATTATTCCCAGTCTTTCTTTGACACTGACATCTTTAGAAAATTGCTTTGAAATGAATAAACTCAATTTTCTGATAGTTACTATAACTGATGCCTTTTGAGAAATCCACTGTTGCCAAATTTCAGAGATTTCCATCTCAGGGCAACAGTTATGAAAAATTTAATTTTCATTGTGAGTCATACTGAGATTTGGAAAATAGTTTAAACCTTTAGCTAGGCACCAGTAACTAAAATTCAAGAAAAGAACAACTACAGATAAATCAGCTGATAAAGGCTGAACTCTCTAGCTCTTTTCCCTGTTGTACCACTTAGTTAAACACACTGTAGAATGCAGAATAAATAATATAAAAGTATAATGCATTTTTGGCATAAACTCTAGTTCATATATAATTTTATATAGTATGATTTTGGACCCTGATAATATTTTATTAAGAATATTTGTATTGGGCGGCATCTGTGACTCAAAGGAGTGGGGTGTTGGCCCCATATACTGGAGGTGGTGGGTTCAAGCCCAGCCCCAGCCAAAAACTGCAGGAAAAAAAGAATATTTGTATTAATATTTATAAGTGACATTAGTCCAACATTTTAGGAGATCAGTGTTATATTTGCTTCACAAAAATTTGGACATTTTGCTTCATTTCCAATGTAATTCTCATTAACACTATTTAATCTTTAAAAGCTTGGTAAAATTTCTCTGAAAAATTATCTGAGCTATGTCATTTTATGATGAGAAGTTTTTAGATAAATTTTTCTATTTTGATTATGGAAATTGCTGTCAATTTTTCTACCTCTACTGTGTCAATTTTTGTAAACTGTATTTTCCCTAGAATTATGTAGGTTTTGAAATTTAGAAAAGTTATGTACAGAGTAGATTCTTACAATTTTCCTTTGTATCTATCATTATTTACCCCTTGTTATTTATTTATATGAATTTTCTCCTTTTGATTGTATCAGCTAATGAATTGTCTAATTTTTAAAACATCCAAAATTTTGATTTATTAATTTAACTATCTATTATGTACCTCACTAATTTATAATTTAATCTTTAATATTTTCTTCCTTTGATTTCTTCTTTTTTTATAAGTTACATTTTATTCTGATTAAATACATGCAAACGGCAATATGCAGACTTAAAAATGTCTTACATAGTTAGAATAAATAACTATATAAAAACATTGCCTGATCAAGACAATATAGTTAGATGCATAGAGAAACTCACATCACGAGAACAAAATCACTACAGTACAGCATGCTACAAGCAGCCATGTGAAAAATCATCTGCTATAGAGCAAGAAGGAGCCTTTCTGAAGGCAGCTTTGTGTATATAAAATAAGCTCCTAGTTGCCAAATGCTGAACTGCCCGCAGCCCAGCTCATCACATCTTAGGTAACAGAGTTCAGTATCATCCACAGTATAAAAGAACCGTTTAGGAAAAGCTGCATTTCATTCCTTTTTTTGCCAATCACCCTTTTGCCCAGCAAGTGAGCATTTGGATGAAAGAAAAAAAAAAGTTTAAAGCTGAAAATGTATTATTCTTTAAAAAAAAAAATAGAGTTTGCTTGTAAGATATCCTCTGGGGATTCCACACTCTCCTTCATGAGTAGTGACGTGTTAAAATCACAATTACAGAGACATATTTGTACATTTGACAATCACCAATCTAGGGATAGTTATCTGGTTTACATTAAGAGAAACCAAATGACTAATGCATTGAGGCCTTGGTTCTCCCTGGTTCCCCCAAAGTTTTACATGAGAGACTAGTAGACCACAATAGTGACTAAGCTAGGAGGAAGCCTTCCGAAGACTGCTAAGTCACAGTTACAGTTTTCTTAGACAGCACATCATGGCGACAGACCCAAACAAAGGGCATGTCTCCTTTCGCCTAATTTGAAACCAAAAAACTCCTGGACATAGCTGATTGCCAAGGAGGCTTCCTTACTTCTTCATAAGATGTAAATGGCACCCTGCCTGCATTCCCAATCACTCAGGAGAATTACATC
>CAUYRH010044353.1:0-21365 GCA_963574655.1 Perodicticus potto
AATTTGTTAATCCATTCATGGGTCAGTGGGCACTTGGGCTGTTTCCATGTCTTGGCAATTATGAATTGGGCTGCAATAAACATTCTAGTACAGATGTCTTGGTTGTTAAATGATTTTTGATCATCTGGGTATATATCTAGTAGAGGAATTGCAAGATCAAATGGTAAGTTCCTTGAGTATTCTCCAAACTTCTTTCCAAAAAGTTTATATTAGCTTGCATTGCCACCAACAGTGTAGAATTGTTCCCTTCTTTCTGCATCCATGCTAACATCTGTAGTCTTGGGATTTTGTTGTGTGGGCTAATATTATTGGAGTTAGATGATATCTCAAAGTGGTTTTAATTTACATTTCTCTGTGCATGATGCAATGCTGCATTTCAAAACTGTTAATAAAAGAGTATAATTGTGATAGATGTGTTAATCAGTGCAATGTAAGCATTTCACATTGTATATCAAATCAGTACACTGAACCCCAAAAATGCATTGATGTACACAGTTATGATTTAATAAAAAAATAAATAAATAAAATAAATCTGAGAGTAAATGAATCATTGAATTATCATAGGAAGTTTTCTGAAAAGATGGGAAGCAAAGTCTATAATCTACTACTTTATGAATTTCAAAGTAAAAGATAATTTTCTATAAATTCTAAATGATGCAATAATCAGTGAGGCTTTTAAAAAATTTAAACCCTATAAAATAATGTAATAAAACATGTGCCAAATATGTCTGAATACTATTAAATGTAAAGGGTGTGTCATTAACTGCACTGGATCTTTGGGAGAGGTGTAATAAACAAGAGATACATCGTAGCTGTGACTCTATACTTTTTTTTAATTCTGGGGGAAATTTCAAACTGTGAGATATATAAGCAGGAAAGAAATGAATAATACATCTAACTAGTATGAGATACTAAGCCTCACACCCATTGTGGACAAATATTATGGGAGAAGATTTTGGTGGAAAGATATAGGTGCTATTTAAATGGAGGATTTTTGTTGTTGTTGAAAACATATCCAGCAACATCTGAATGCCAAACAAAAGACTTTACAGTTTTATCTCTCCTAAGAGAGCGTATTTTTTTAGTTATTGTTTTGTTTGCGAGAAAATTGCAGTTTAAGATTTACAAACCACTTCATTTGCAAACTGCTATTGCTGTAGTTTCTGTCTGTGAAAACATTTAAAGCTGGAGGCAATGACAAGACATGATATCAGAGCTTTTCCTTATAAAGTAAGCTCTCATTCTATTGTTTAAAAATGGGCAGTCTAACAATACAATATTATTTATAAAGAGTTATTCATATAAATAGCATTTCAATGTGTCCCACTCAGTTTTTCAGATATGAGAAAGTAGAGTCTCAGAAAACATATTTTACATAGCTATTTAAGTGCAATAGAGCTCAAGCAATTATCTTCATCATAATAAGATTCAGTGAAATTTGCATTGGTAGTTGAAGTGTGTCTGTAAAAGTTATTCTTATTACAATATAAATCATAGGTTGTCACCTTTCTTCCAAGTAAGGTAAGGTTAGAATTTTTTCCTTTTTAAGAGTTCAGATTTCTCTGGTTAATAGCTGAAAAATTCTTTCTAGTATTCAATCTGTCATTTTAAGATTTTTCTGATTTTAGCATGTCTTATTAAAAATATGCATGATCAGTTCCTTTTTTTTTTGCTATTTTTCTGTCAGTGGTTCAAGTATTTTTTCATGTACCTGTTGACCTATTTGTAAGTCTTCTTTTTGGAAATGTCTATTCAGATCCTTTGCTCATATTTTGATTGCATTGTTTTATTGCCATTGAGTTGAGTTTTACACATTAATCCCTTATCAGAGTATAGTTTGAAAATATTTTTCTTCCAATGTATAGGTTGTCTCTTCACTGTTAATTATTTCATTTGCTGTGAAGAAGCTTTCTCTGTTGATATAATTCCATTTGTCTATTTTTGCTTTTATTGCCTGTGCTTTTGAGACTTTATCAAGAAAATCATTGCCCAGATCAATGTCACAGAGCTATTTTCTTGTATTTTTATAGTAGTTCCATAGTTTTGGGTCTTACATTTAAGTCTTTAATCTATTTTGAGTTGATTTTTATACATGATGTGAAATAAAGGTTTAATTTCAATTCTTCTGCCTGTCCAGTTTTCCCAGAACCGTATAGTGAAGAGATCACCTTTTCCCTATTGAGTATCCTTAGTGTCTTTGTCAAAAATAGTTGGCTATAAATGGGAAAATTTATATTCAGGGGTCTCTGTTCTGTTCCACTAGTCAATGTGTCATTATTTATGCTGGTACCATGATGTTTTGGTTACTATAGCTTTGTAGTGTGTTTTGAGGTCCAATAGTGAATTCCTTCCAGCTTTGTTCTTTTTGCTCAAGATCACACACTCCTCTTCAAACCTCATCACCTTTCACAATGAATAATACAATTAATAAATGCACAGATATAGTTTTGTGCCTTTTAAAATAATCCATTTGTATTTCAAAAATCGATAGCTAGTTTTATTTTTATACACAAACTAGTGATTCATATCTAACATGGCCTGAATCCTGTTGTGTTAGAATTATATACTTCGAGGATGTTACACAAACCTTCAATTTAACTTATTCAAAGCTGTTAAAAAGTCACCATTGCCTTGCCACATGCTTTCCCAGTATAGTCCCATGTTCTTAGCTGTCACTGAACATATTTTAAAGATGCATCTTCTCCATAAAGCCTTTTGGGCTGATCTCCCCCAATATTAATTATGCTAGGGTTGTTTTACTAACAACTGAACTTTCTCCTTCTTGATGGGTTCTCCCTTTGTTATTGGTTTCTTTCATAGCATAAATAAAACAAAAATCTGGATTTCTGGGTTAATTATTTGCTATATTAATAATAAATACATCTTTAAAGGTCTCAGCTTGGTTATTATTTTCTTAAGTGACTATAGAATGAAGACTTGAAAGTTGTAGAAAAGGTTCTACCTTCTTTCATCAGGGCAAGATCCACACCATAAAATGGCACGTTCACAGCTAGGGGAATTGTTTTCCTAAAGGCAACTTGGTTAAAATTTTTCTCCCATAGTTCTCATATACACATTATAATTTACATTTTAATTTTAATGTCTTCAGAACCATGAAAGCATATTTAGGTAAATGTGCTAATTAGATCTTTGTAAACAACCATATGTTATCTTGGTTTATGAAATTTAAAGAGCAATTAAAAACACACATATTTTACTACTTAAAGGTAGGGGTAGGAATGAATTCAATCTGCAAAACATAAGTGAACTGAGGAAACAGCTAAATTAGAGCTGTGCTTAATGATCTTAATGGAGAAAGTAATGGAAGTTTGAATCTTTTCTTTAGAAAACCATAGGGCCAAACAGTGCTACACATTGAGCTTTGCCATAATTACATAGAAATGCTTGAAAATTGGCTTGGCACCTGTGGCTCAACAGGCTAAGGCACCAGCCACGTACACCTGAGCTGGCGGGTTCAAATCCAGCCTGGGCCCACCAAACAACAATGATGGCTGCAACCAAAAAATGGCCGGGCGTTGTGGCAGGCACCTGTAGTCCCAGCTACTTGGGAGGCAGAGGCAAGAGACTCCCTTGAGCCCAGGAATTGGAGGTTGCTATGAGCTGTGATGCCACAGCACTCTATCCAGGGTGACAGCTTGAGGCTCTGTCTCAAAAAAAAAAAAAAAAGAAAAGAAATGCTTGAAAATTACATTTCAAACTTCTTTTCAACCTACCTTAGAGAAACTTTCAAACGAAGTCGGTGGTATGTCTGATTTTAATAAATGCATGTCATTCCTTCTCTGGTGACATATCCATTTTTATCAGTTTCACTGCAAAGAGCAGAGTGATATATGAGTATGGTAACTTAAGGTGACATCTTACAGTATGATCCATGATTTGAAAGATGTAGGGGAAAAGCTCTCTGAGAAACATAATTAAGGAAACAAATGTCTTCAGAAATATAATAAAGATCTTTTATGGTTTTAGTTCAGGAACATCTATTCTTATAACGTCATACTCTAAGGAAATAGTCTGCCAGTCATCCAAATAATGCTTGTGTTTTGATTTTTCTTGGTTTTGCTTTCTCCACAAAGACACTAGAAAACAAATTATAAATAGAGAATAAGAAAAAACCGTCTAAAGTGTTTTTAGAGGTGTCTTCCTGAAATCTATAATTGAATAATAGACTGAGGAAGTAGATTGAATAGGACTCAGAGAAAAGGGGCAGTGTTTTCCAAAAAGATGACCATATTTTAAATATATTTTTATTTTTTCACTAATAAAAATAAGCAATAACTTGTTAATTATGTGGATTCTTAGTCTCTTGCCTTTTTTTTTCCCCCTAACTCTTAGTCTAGGACTAAAGAGCCAATAAAAATGTTTGAGTTGGCTCAGCATCTGTAGCTTAAGTGGCTAAAGTGCCAGCCACATACACTAGAGCTGGTGGGTTTGAATCCAGCCTGGGCCTGCCAAACAGCAATGACAACTACAACCAAAAAATAGCCAGGCATTGTGGCAGGTACCTATAGTCCCAGCTACTTGGAAGGCTGAGGCAAGAGAATAGCTTAAGCCCAGGAGTTGAAGATTGCTGTGAGCACTCTACCCAGGACAATCACTTGAGGCTCTGTCTCAAAAAAAAAAAAAAAATGTTTGAGTCTATGTCATAAGTGCCCCTGGGTTGACCCTATTCAGGGAACTAAATAATATCATTGCTTCAACAAACAACCTTGTGCCTTGCTTTGGACTGATTTTATTTATAAATGTGTATGTGTGTACATAAATATATATTTAGGTGATAAGAAGTCTTGTGTGTGTGTGTGTGTGTGTGTGTGTGTGTGTGTGTGTGTGTGTGTATTTAGGTGATTTAAGAAGTCTTTAGTTTCAAGCCAAGATCATAATTTGTAGATATAGAACTCATTTAAAATAAACCCAAATGCTAAAATAAGGATTGTAAAAAGGACTAGAGTTAAATCAACCAAATTGAAAGTTTCAATGATGTGTTTTTAGCTGTGCTAATTGGTCAGCTCTGAATGTCCTAGTTCATTGTTTTTAATCCCATTGGTTACAAATTCTGAATTTCACTTACTCTTTCTTGCCTTAAACTGTAATCTATAACCTGTGTCTTCATTCAAATCCTGTTTAAATTGCTTTATACAAGTTCGAAAGAGCAATGAGCAATAGAAACATTGTTCTAGAGCCACAAAGACCCAAAACAAATGTGCACAGCAAGTTCAGGGGACCATGTGTAGCGCTTTTGTAAGGAAGTAGTGGATGTGAGGTATAGAGAGAAAACTTTTCTATCATCAAGTTTTGGGATACTGTGGGACTACCTTGATCTCAACATAGCTCCTTAAAAATAAAGGGCTACTTTGCATGTTTATACAACAACTATAGAGCTTCTAAAGGACTAATACTATAGCAATGGGAATAGCATCTGTTTTTCTGGATGGTGATGTTTTAATCAAGTATATCAGAACTTACATGTGGTATTTTAAATATTCACCAGCAATATGTCATGTACATGGACAATTTAAAATGAACCCTGGCCTAAAAGCTAAAGCGACATATTAGAGCCCCAGCTGTTTCTGAGGTGTGTAGACTTTGGGGGAGACCCAGGTCAATCACGACAGTGTAGATCAGGAACCTTAAGCAGTAGCTATTTACCAGTTGTACAAAATATTTCAGCATTTTAACTGGGAGGCCATAACAGGAAATACTTGTTAAATATCAGCCATTGACCTTGCAAGCTTAACAAATGGTGATGAAAGAAGTTGTCCAGTCATTCTGATGTGGTTTTCAGTGCTCTGTCTCTCTCCTTATATATAATTTCAAATTTATTTTTATTATACCATGAATAGTAATAAATATTATGGTATATATAATATATAATTATAAGTAATATAATATATACAAAATATATGATGATATAAAAACATATTAGAAGTATTCCTGTGATCAGTTAAGCCTTTTTAGTAGAATAAACATACTCATAAGACTAGAATACAGTTAACACATGATTTTTATACATATATGTGTGTGTGCACAAATGGCTACAAAGTTGAATTAACATTATAATAAAGATACATATTATAATATTAATAATATATTTTTATATATACCATTACATTGGGTTAATAAGTGATTATATTTTTGTTTGGCAATTTCTTTTAAAATTCATTTCTGTATCACAGAAGAAATTCATGTGTGTAACACGGCAAGTTTTATGTGTATAACATCATAGAGAGTGTATTTATAACTATCATTGGTTGTGTCTGTTCCATTTGGGTTTTATAAAAAAATAGATGGGATTTGGAAGCTCCCAATAAACATTGCAAAATGAAGACAAGGAAGTTTTCTTCTCTCAACCACTTGAAGCTTCCTCTTCCTCATATGACTAAATGGTGCCCTCTTTTAATATTTAAAAGAATACTATTCTTTAATGAAGTTCTGCTGTAAAACTCAGTGGGCACAAGGAACTTAACAGCAGGCCAGAACACATCCCCCCTACCAGCTGGGTCTTGGACCAGGAGAAATTACACTTCTCTTCCCAGAGGGTCTCATTTTAGAACTTCTCCAGTTTACCTTCTATCCTGTGTATTACACCCAGCCTCTGAAATGCAGAAGAGACTTAATAAAAGGTTTTATGAATTGATATAATTTTCTTTGTGAAAGTTATCACCTGATGATCTAAACAACTATCTTATTTACAAAAAGTTATTCTTATATCTGCCTTTCTCGACACAATAATCTCCCCTTAGCTGCTGTTTCACTTTCTGTGATTTTGGTGACCTGTGGTCAACTGTGGTCCTAAAATGTTACATTTGAGAGAGAGAGAGACAGAGACCATATTCACATACATTTTATTACAGTATATTGTTATAATTGCTTCATTTTGTTATTAGTTATTGTTGTTAAGAGTCTGTGACCTACTATAACTTATTCATAATTAAAATTCATCATAGGAATACACAGTATATACAAGGCTCAGTTGCACCCCTGGTTTCAGGCATCCCCTGGAGTTTGGAGAATATTTTCAGTGGAGAAGGGGATGTACTACAGTACATGGGAAGAGAGCCAGGACATTGCCTAAAAGAGGAAAAGAGAAAGTGTTACTGGAATACTTGAAAACAGAAAATATTTTTTTAATTTATTGAAAGCAAAGGTTATAAGAAGATATAAAATTTTTGACATAATATGGGTGAGTATGCCAGTTGGGAAAGACCCATAATTGAAAAAAGGGCAATGAAATTTTCTTTCTTCTAACTATTATTCTAGTACATAAACTACTAAAAAATAATGTATATCAAAGCCATGTAATAAAGGATTACAGTGATGAATTTTATGAGATTAAGCTGCAGTTAATTTCCTTATGCATTTAAGATTAATAAACTGCTAATTAGAATATGCAAATAAGGGTTTCCAAGGCCTGAAATGTATTTTCTAGCACCTTACCCATAAATCTCATTCAGTAACTATTTTGTTATGTAATTGGAAAATAACAGATTGATGAGC
This sequence comes from Perodicticus potto, assembly GCA_963574655.1. Classification (NCBI taxonomy): domain Eukaryota; kingdom Metazoa; phylum Chordata; class Mammalia; order Primates; family Lorisidae; genus Perodicticus; species Perodicticus potto. The sequence continues at coordinate 7,513 of CAUYRH010044353.1, forward strand.
CAATCTAATTATGTGAAATGTACATGTGTATGATATTTTATACTAAAAGACATGAACTAACGTTAAAGTATGGGGAAGTAGTTGTCGCATTCATTACAGTCATTAATTGCAGACTTTGTTGGAAAGTACTTTGTGCCACACAAACTATAAGCCACACCAAGGACTCTTACTACACATCCGGTGCATAATTGTTAGGTGAGACTGAGCCCCTTCTGCAATTATAGCAATTACTGGGACTCTTACATTTACAGCTCACACACATCATACCCAAGCACATATTTCTGAAATATTGCTGATCATCTAGAGACTTGGAGAACAGCTGATTGCCTCATTATGCAAAGTGTAGAAAGGTATTCATATTTCTCACATCTTCAGTCCTGCATTATACCCATAAAGATGCCTATTTGATGGCAAGCACCACATAAAAGCATATTAGAATTATTCTTGTAAACAGTTACAGTTTATTTATTTATTTATTTTTATTTTTGGTGAAGTAAGCATCTTCTTGAGCCTGGAAGACAAAAAAGCAACTTTGAAACTATCATGGTTAAACAACTTATAAAGGATTTACACACTCACAATGAAGGAATTAAGAGGGACTCTGATGATCATATTTGTTGGGGTTGCACCCTGGGGACAGGGTCTGCTAAGACTTGTGGGACTGGTGCAACTGACTGAAGAATTACAAAGTTAGGAATAATGATAAAGAAAGAAACATGAGACACAGAATAGAATTTTAAAAGGTAGGAGCTCAAGGGATGACCGCCCATTGGTGTGGCTTATCGCAGAGGAAAATCCTCTCTCTCGCTAAGTCCTCAGAGGAGATCAACACCAGTGGTGTTTTACTCCACAATGAACTAGTGGAGTTTAATACCTTCCTTGGAATCTGTGAGTGTGACTCCAGACAGGAGGCTTTCCGCACACAAGTCTCAAGCTTCAGATTCCTCAAAACTACTCAAATCATTAAAGTTAATAATAATAATAACAATAGGAGATGAAATGCTCACTCAGAGAAACTGCTGGTGCCTTTGTTCCCTCCCTCAGCTTGCCACCCGGGCAAAGAGATTTGAATAACAGCTGAGTGGAACAGAGACTTGGGGCCACCCAAGTGTGGACTTGGTGAGAGAGAGGATTTTCCTCTGCGACAAAGGATGTAAGCCCTCCTGCTCTATCTCAGGGCTCCAGCTGTTCCCTTGGTCTCTGTCCCAGGCAAATGCAAATCTCCACAATGGGTATCTGCTTTGTTTGTTTCATGGGCAGGAAATGACCTAGAAGGTATATCTTTTTCTAGGTCTTGCCACAGTCTCTTCTATGGCCATTATTTTCCTCAGAGTGTTCACAGACTCAGCAGGAGTATTTTGTGCAAGCTTTATCCCCAATAGGCCAGAGTTTCAGGAAGGGCTGGAAACTTGTTCAGATAAGAAATTTAGCAATGGCTGGCTTAAAGGTAAACCAACTGACTTTTCTTTGTTCCAACTCCCTCGGCTTACTTTTTAATTTTCCCTTTTTCTGGGGGTGCCCTCCCATGTCAAGAATGGGGACCTTGGTTCCCATTCTGCCTACAATATTATCTACCTCTTTGGCAAGATTTCAAATGGAAGAAGATTGAGCACCATATTGAAAATAAATTCCACTGAATGGCCAGAATGCCAGAGCATTTTTAATATTATCTTTCTTCCAAGATTTGACGTTTATTAACATAACCAAGTAAAAAAAAGTACCTTTGGGCAGTTCACTTATATATATTTGTCTAACATTCACATGAGAGGCAAATGTAATTAATTGAATCTCAATTTAAATAGGTAATAATATGAAACTTTGAAATATGTACACTGTGATTTATAAACAATGGCAATAACAAAAAAACTGCAGCATTTGCAACCTAGGCTGCAATTTCTATGTTCTTTAAACGACTTATCACCAGAACTATGTGCGTAAATAAAATTCAATGAAGAAATACCCAAGAAGAATGGTTGTGTGGGTATTTATAGCACACTTAATGAAAATGTAATATAACCCGGCTTACCATGTGAGGCTACTGTTTTCTGATTTTAATCAGTATGTTATCAAATTCAGTTTAATTTTGCCTTTATGTACCAACTGGTGTCAGCAACAATTACCTTGTCTGTATTATATTTATTTTTAGTTTTCTCAGAGCAGATTGAACAAATGAATAAACACTTGAGGAACATAAAAGATTCCTAACTACCAAATCAGATATATACACAGTAATTATTAAAGGGAAAAATTCCCAACTTGCACGTATACATTCAAGCTTGTTTTGACGATTCAATTAGCACAGGAATGCTACAGAATCCATTGCTTTCCTGTCCTCACTGGGAACAGAATAGCAAATGTGACATCTTTTCTCTCTTTTTTACAGCTGCCAAAATCTGTGGCACAAAGTAAGCACTTGTGTTGATAAGTGACTAATTATGACTATTTTGACTGAGTAAACCAGATCCAGGGTATAAAGGCACAAATAAACTAAAAACATATTTTTTTATTCTTCAATAGTTTCAGCAATGGATGATAAAAAATGATCATGAAAATTTGAAATTCTGGAAAAAAATTTAGAACTGCTTTTATCCTATCTGTTGTGCTATGATTTTATTCCAACTTGGAGAAAAGGAGTAATGAGATTATCCTATATCACTACTTTATAGACAACATGACAAATACAAATTTTCAATAGGTTAGGCTCTTTTCTGAAATACTACCCAAGTTTGCCATTAGATGAATAACAGGTTACAACACTTACCGTTAGCCCCTTCTATGCCTTTATCAGCACGTATGTTGTAAACGTAGCAAAGTTTAACGTTCGTTCCTGATTCACTTACAGATTGTCAGTATGCTTTATCACCATAGACTTTAAACATGTTGAAGAAAATAATTTCTTCTTCTGGAAATATTAAAGCCCCTAAAATTCCTAAAAGGAATTTTGAACTTTCAAGAAATACTATTTTCAAATATAAATGCTGCTTTATGTCTTGACTTTCAGATCCCCACAAAAGTCAATGAGACAACTTTGATCCAATAGGGACTCTCTAGCATTGACACACATATTATAGGGATACACCTTATTCACTTTTTAACCACATCCTGAAATATTTCCCAACTTATTCATAGACAGTACTGTAAGTAGCCCAACTTTTATCTAAAATTCTGCTATTATTTCTATTCCAAGTTCTAATGAAATTATTGTTATGCCCCTGAAATACCACATAATCCTAATTATTTTCTAAATTAATACCTATGTTCAGAAAAGTTGCAATATTAACTACATCTTACTCTATGTTTTAAGAAATTGGTAATCTAGATATTATACATAATCTATCATTCTACCTAAGTAACTACATCATTGGATAATGACTACATTGGATCTGAGTTTACTATACTTCTTTAACAGGAGGGGGGGGAAATGTAACTTAGTTAGCTACTGATGGGACCTGGTAGAAGTTATAACTTATAAGTTACAACTTATCGCAAAGCTTTTGGATGGGTACCAGATTAAATCACCTTGGCTCTTACTTGCTGAGGATTCTCAGTTTTATAGATGGGTAGATCATTTCCCTTCATGTTGCTTTAAAACACACAAGCAGAGATATGAACTGGTTGGAAGATATTTTTGAAATATGACTCCGTTTATATTGTTGACATATAAGGATCTGCAATATCACTTCTTCACATCCTATTTCACCTGTCATTGTCATCTCAAAAATCTATTTCCTCTTGCATTAAACTCCAGTGTATGAAACTATAAAAGCAAACACAGCACCAAGAAAATTTCCCCCTGGGTCTGTTTGCCATATGCTTTACAATAGAGCTATTTGAATACCAAAATTAGGATTCCTGAACTTGAGCATAGAGACTTTTGTTTTCTTTTACCACTTGTATGAGGAAAATTGGTTTGAGGAATATTCTTTATATCCTAATCCCTTCCTGAAAAATCATTTTCATTCTGCACGTGATGACTCTTGCCACCTTGTTATGATTAGAAAAGTTTCCATAAGAATGGACTTGACTTCTTTTGGAAAAATAATCTAAAATATTTGAGACATTCTGTTCTCTTTCTGTGGCTTCCCAGGTACTCATTCTTAATCATAAATAAAATATGTTTCAGATCCAAACAATGGTTACCTCAGTCTTTCATTCACTCAACAACAAGCGTATTCCTTGTTTATTCTGTGTCTCATTCACAGATATTCTTGGCATATCAAATGAATCAGTGAACAAAACAGATTAAAAAAAAACCTTTTGAAACTTATATAGAGGTAGACAAAAAAACAGAAATAAGCATACTCATATACATACATACACATACATACTTGCATACATACATAATTTTATAGCATGATATATGGTAATATTGTTATAGAAAAAATAAAGCAAGAGGAAAGTAAGTGTAGGATTAAGCTTGGAGGAATTAAAAATTTGAAGGAGGTGAGCACACAAATATAAAGATATCTGGTACAAGTTTGCTCCACCAGAGCAATCTGGGATTAGGCTCTGAGACTAAGCAGACATAAATGCCCTGATGCTGAAACATGGCTGGCAAAGAGCAAAGAGGACCATATGGTCAATACCTGATGAGCCAGAATAAGAGGTTGAGTAATCAGAAGGGGTGGAGCACATTTATTTGGCCTTGTGTGTAATTAAAGGTCATTGTTTTTAAATGAAAGGGGATGCCATTGGTAGTATTTGGGTAGTGAAATGTGCTTTTTTTTTTTAGAAAACATGACCTCACTTTAGCTGCTAAATGAAGACAAATGAATAAGCAAGGGTACTAGTTAAGAGACTGTTGATTATTTCAGGAAGAGATGATGGCATCTTGGACCTGGATAATAATGGGCCATGAGAATTACAGATTCTAAATATATTTTGAAGTTTGAGCTGATTCACCTTTTGAAGTTTACTCTTCAGTAGTTTATTTTATTAGTAGCTGTTGTAAATGAGACCACCTTCTCAGTCTTTTTTTTTCAACTTGTTTAATGCAATATAGAAATGTTATTATTTTTTAGATGTTGATTTGTGTCCTGTAACCACACTGAATTTGTCAGTTCTAAAAGGATTTTTTTTTTTGGCAACTTTACATTTCTCTAGGTACAAGTATGTGTGATCTGGAAACAAACATAATTTAACTTCTTCCATTATAACTCAGATTCTCTTTATTTATTTCTTTTGTCTGATTGCTCTAGCTGGAACTTCCAGTACCATGTTGTATAACAGTGGGGACAGTGGGCATTACTGTCTTATTTCAGATCTTAGATGAAAGTCTTTCAGAAAACATTGGAGAAACACTTCAGGAACTTGATATGCACAAAGATTTCTTGAGTAATATCTCTAATGCACAGGCAGCAAAATCAAAGTTGGACTAATAGGACCACATCAAGCTAAAAAGCTCTGCACAGCTAAAGAAATAATCCACACATTGAAGGGACAACACACATAATGGGAGAAAATATTTATAAACTACTCATCTGACAGGGGACTAATAACTAGAGTAAAACAACTCAATAGGAAAAAAGTGAAATAATCTGATTTTAAGTGGACAAGGAATCTGAATCTCATCATCATTAGTGATCAGAGAAATGCAAATCAAAACTACAACAAGATATCAACTCACCCCAGATAAAATGACTTTTATCAAAAAGAGAAGCAATAAAAATTGCAGGCAAGAATGTAGAAAAATGGGACTCCTCATACATTGTTGGTAGGAATGTAAATTAGTGCAACTACTATGGAGAACAATCTGTATGTTCCTCAAAAAACTGAAATTAGAACTAACAAATAAGCCAGAAATCCCACTGCTGGATATATATCCAAAGGAGAAGAACTTGTGAATTGGTATGATATCTACACTTCCATGTGTATCGCAGCTCTGTTCATAATAGCCACGAGCTGGAATCAAACTGGTGTCCAGCAGCAGATGTTGGATAAAGAAATTGTGATATGTGCACACATGGAATATCATGTGGCTACAAAAAAGAAAGGAATCCTTCCATTCGCAACAGTATGGATGGAACAAGAGAAGAGTATGTGTGTTACGTGAAATAAGCCAAGCCCAGAAAGGCACATCTTGTACATTCTCACGCATATGTGGAAGATAAATATTATAAACAATTGACCCGATTGAGACAGAGAGTAGAATGATGGTCACCAGAGGCTGGAAAGGGTCGGAGGTAGTGGGGATATAGCATCAATTGCTAATAGGTCCACAATATAGTTGGATAATTAGATAGAATGAACAATATGTGATATCACAGTAAAGTGACTATAATCAAGGATATACTTTAAAATGACTAAGAGTGGAACTGAAATGCTTCTAACACAAAGAAATGATAGACGTCTATGTTGAAGGACACCCCAATTACCCTAATTTAATTAATTCATATTGTATGCCTGTATGAAAACGTCAACCCTATAAAGATACGTAACTAGTATGTACCCATAATAGTTAAAAATAAAAAATAAACATCTTTCTTTCTCTATGTTCATTACTCTCTTGGTGGTCTTATTGAGACCTTTCATTTAAATACCAATTTCATAGTGATAATAATATGTACCTATAATAATTAAATATCTTTCTTTCTCTACCTGCATTATTCTATTGGTGGTCTTATTTTGGGGACTACCCAATAAGAAGAGGTATATGCTAGAGGTCTATGTGTGGGTCTTGTCGCTATGAAACTGGTATTTAAATAAAAGGTCCCAAAAAGAGCACCAAGAGAGTAATGCAGACAGAGAAAGGAAGATGTTTAAATACTGAGTCCTAGAATATCTGTAGTTCATAGTTTGTAGAGATGAGAAAAAACTGAAAGGGAATTGCCAAATAAGTAAGAGAAAAACCAAAAGAGTTTAAGTTGTCCTGAAAGGAGGGTGGATGTTCTGTTGAAGTTATATGGTAAAATGTGAGTGGAGTAGATTTGAAAGACACCAGGACTAGAGGAATTGCAAGCAGCATAGTTTTATTTAACAGAAAAGTGAGGGAAAGTGACAGTAGCTAGAGAGAGACAGGGTAAAAAATGTATAATTTTTAAAGAGAGCTTGATTAATAAGTACAAATATGCAACTAAGATAGAAAATGCAAGAGCTAATGTTCAGCAAGGTGTCTAGAGTTAATATTTACGTATTGTACATTTCACAAGATCTAGACGAGAATAATTCACACATCCTTAGAATAAAGAAAAGATAAATACTTAAGGCTATTGATATCCCAATTATCCTAATTTGATTTTTACACATTAAATGAATGTATCAAGTTACCTATCATGTGAGCCCTAAAAATATGTGCATCTATTATATATTAAGAAAAATGTTGAGTGAAATAGCACTACTTTTGTTGGGTTGAATTAGTAGAGAGGAAAATACACGGTGATGTATGAGAAAGAAGAAGTTCTAGAGAACTGACGTGTGCACGTAACGGTGGAATGTGAAGCCCAGATGCATGTCACTCCCGTATGTCAAAGCAAGGGTAGTTGATCCAAAGTGATTTAAAAAAAAAAAAAGTCTGGGTGGCACCTGCGGCTCAAAGGAGTAGGGTGTCAGCCCCATATGCCAGAGGTGGTGGGTTCAAACCCAGCCCCGGCCAAAACTGCAAAAAAAAATAAAAATAAAAATAAAGTCCATGACCTCATTCACAAAGCATGAATACTGTGATGAAGGCTTTGGAATATGTTTTTCTAATTCTCATGTTTTCTTAGTGGGAAGTGAGATGAAAAAGAGTAGAAGCTTAGGAAATAAAAGCTACACAAGAGTCATCAAGGAGAGCAGGAGAATGGATGGGATGGCCGTGTGCAGTAGGGTGTCCAGAGGGCGACAGAGAAACAAGCATGCAAGCATTTCATGGTCAGAAAAACCATTCTTCATACTATTATCTTTCTGCAGCCCATATTTGTCACGAAGTAGAAGGAATCGTTTAGCCATTGTATGGGGATTCTCCAACCGTGTACCACACCACAGTAGAGGAGCCAGAGAGTTGTATGCAAGTAAAGAGATGTGATTGTGAGAGAGAAGGAAGTAGAGGCTTAAAGAAAGCCAGAGCACAGGGGTATAGTCAGTGGATTATAAGTTCTAGTGCTGAAGTCAGATGCTAAGAAAGTGAATTCTCAGCTTTGCTGTGGTATCCCCCATATTTAAAAGAGATTATCTGAGTATGGAGATGTTACACGACATAGCTTCTTCCATTCTTCATTGAGACTCATCCTCATCTGTTTGTACGATGCCCTGTTTACCAAGGGGGGCGTCCTTATGTTGGGAAATCTTTTTTTTTTTTTTTTTTGAGACAGACTCTCACTATGTCACCCTCGGTAGAGTGTCGTGGCATTGCAGCTCACAGCAACCTCAAACTCTTGGGCTTAAAGCAATTCTCTTATGGAGAATGGTGGACAACAGGCACCCACCACAATGCCTGGCTATTTTGTTGTTGTTGTTGTTGTTGTTGTTGCAGTTGTTATTGTTGTTTAGCTGGCCCGAGCTGGGTTGGAACCCACCAGCCTCAGTATATGTGGCCGGTTGCTGTAACCACTGTGCTACGGGCACAAAGCCTGGTGGGAAATCTTAATGATTCTGAGTGCCCGTGTGTGGTCTATGCTGACAGAAGCCGTGTTTCTGGATGGAAGAATATGCTAAATGGATACCCCCTACCACCAACAATTTTTTATATCTCTCTTCCCTTTTAATATTTTATCTTTAAAAAAAGTCTTCTTACCATTGGCTTACAAAAGTTCTTAGGAAGGCTATTTTTAATCACCAGATGTTTCTGAGGACAGATAAGTGAGAGGAATTGTGAAAGGGAAACCAACAATTAAAGACTAGAACCTCTATAGTTTAAAAAGGCAATATAGGTTTAAAAAGCAAGCTTAAAAAGCAAAGCTACAAAAAAATACAAACAGAAGAAACACAAAACAACAAAACCTCTAAAAATGGGGCAGCACCTGTGGCTCAAAGGAGTAGGGCACCGACTCCATATACCGGAGGTGGTGGGTTCAAGCCCGGCCCCGGCCAAAAAAAAAAAAACCTCTAAAAATGAACGCATGGCCACAGTACTTTCTATATGACAGAATTCTGCTAACTCCGCATGTCTGCCCTATTCATTTCCCCCACACTGAAGCCTCCCAGCTCACAGGTTTGCCCTTCCCCTGAGTGTGACAGCTCTGTCCCCACCCCAGATCCCACGTTGCAAACCGTCACTGACCATTTCTGTGCTGCTTAGATTCTGTTTGCCTGGAAGCAGCTTCTCCCTTAACATTATTTTTGGCCTAAGGATGAGAATGGACAGAAGAGAACCAAATTGCTAGCCTAACACTGAGGGAGTGGAGGATACCTGGGAGCCTGGTGCCTGTCTGCGCAGGAATCTTGACGGAGCGACGGAGACCACGTGAGCTCTGTGGTGATGCTGTGCCTCGGGGAGCAGGGCAACCTCACCAGAATTCTCAGAAGACTGTGTGCTCTGGGAGTTACTCTGGCCCATTCGGTACAATTGGTGTACCCGTTATAGATAACTGAATCCCCTAACTTAACCAAATGTGAATTCCCCACCATACACATCTCAGTATTTTGAGGTTTTAATAATTTTCTTAAAAAGCAAAATACTATCAAGGGACACTCAAGATGCATAGTGTGGGGGGTGTTGTCAGAAGTAATTAATCCCTTCATTTAATTAATTTTCCATCACAGGATGTGTAATTCCAACTTTATGGGTCTTATTCAATCCTTGGGAAGTGGAGAGAGACAAACAGAACTGGAATCAGACATAATGACATTTCTGAAGTGTGACAGGCACTCATTCTTTATTCTCCGACAGCAGAGTATCCATGGTTACTTTGATCTACCTCTGGCATCACTGGTGAAAGCGTCCTAGCATCCTATTGTCTTTTTTCTCTGCCTCTCATGTGTTTTTCTCTTTACACATTTGTCCTATTTCTGCTCATCTTAGTGGTCTCTTTTCATCTTTATTTGTTATGGCGTTATTATAGACGATGATCAAAACTTTTCCCCAAGCTACTTCAGGCTGTACATCTCATCGAATACTGTTGGCGATCACAAAAGAAATTAAAAACACACAAAGAACTTATGTTGTGAAAATTTCGCGTTCGTAGAAAACATGTGATTAAAGGCAGGGGAGATTATTGAAGAAAGCAAGCTTCCTAGAGTCAGGATGTGAATTTGGGAATATTCATGGAAAGATTGAAAAACAAATTTCAAGTTGGAGGAGAAGATAATACCTTCGGGAAAAACTGGATTTGGCCATAATAACTTGCCCACCCCTTTTATTTCAGCAATGATTTTCCTTTAAACCGAAAGAAGTACTCAGGCCAGCCTACTGACTGATGCAAATGATGCCATTGTTTTCTCTCTCTGTGTATTATACGGTGTTAGGAACCAAAGGACAGACCAGTGGGTACAGAGCATGTCTACCTCACTCTTCTTCCCATTTCTTTCCTCTCTTTTCTTCCTGTCCTCAGAGGGTGCTACAAAACGAAGCCTACTGCACCATTTTCCCAGAATGTAGCTGGATGAATTCCACATCCTCAGCGTGCTCAGCACTTTTCTGTATTCTGTGGACTGGGCTTCACTCACCTTCTCTGTCTCTACTAGCAGTTCTTTTTCTCCAGAATGACTGTCTTCCTTATCTTTTGGGCAAACTACCTAATATTTCAGGATACAGCTCAGATGCCACCTCCCTTACGAAGACTTCCCTTAGGCAAAATGCACTAATCTTTTTGCCACTTCTTTAAAACTAAACAGGCTGCTTTCATTTTATTGCATTTATGTGTAGCCTTCCTTCTACTTCTGTGAGATCTTGAAGGCAGGAGCTAGTCCCTCATAATTACATCAATACATCATTACTGAGTAGCTGCTGTGACTCAGAGAGTGTTCCTGATATTTGTGACAAGGGTGCCCCAAATCAGACATACACCCTTGCTTCACCAAGGTTATGAAATAATCAAAAAAATAATAAATATTCATCAGATAATCACAAAACTAAATTTTAATCTGTCAGAAAGGAAAATTACAGAGCAAGATGAAAACGTAGAGTAAGGAAACCAAATAAATTCTGGGCTATTGGGTTGGGAGACAATGTTGGGAGTCAGGAAAGGCCTCTGTCAGGGTGAAGATCTTCAATGTGCACATGATTTTCTTTTGATGAACTGTAATTATTTATTAACCTTTAGTTTTTCTAGTGGCTATCATCATACATTTCAGTAATATAACCAATCATCTACTTTAAACTATACTCAGCTTAAACTGGATCATTTGACCCTCCGTTCCAGACACGGGAAAATTAAATTATATTTGCAATGTAATTTTTGCATGTATAAATGTATATATGTGTAATGTAATTGTTACTTACTATACTCTGCCTCAGAATTTTCTTGGTTATATTCTTATTTCAAATGTTCTAGCAGTTACCTTCACAACTGGCTTGCCAGGTCCAGTTCCAGAATGAATGTAGGTTGATATCTTTTGTTTATGTTAATGAGTAAAACAAAAGGAAAACAGTGAAAGTGAATGTCAGGAATTCACTCATTTGTTAATGATGTGAGTGGATTGTTTGCTTAGCCAGATAACGGGTGTTGAATTCTAGACGAACATTTGGTAGATTTAGTGTGCCTTGCAACAGGTGATGTCCACAGATACACATACTTTTAAGTTAAAAAGAATGTTTTTTAACATTGTTATTAATGTTTTCTTCATTACTTTATTGACAATCAAAAGAACAGCCAACCAAACCTCAATTTGTAGTATTTGTTGATCTTCATGTTATAAATATTAGCAATGCGGCTGATTTGGACATTTCATCCTATCCTCACAGAGAAGGGAAAAGGTGGGAGCAGCAGTGCACCACTGGACAGTGTCCCCTCCATACACTTGAACATCAAGGGCGTAGGTAATAGTAAAATTACTCAGAAGTTATAACTTTCCTTGCATACTTAATGCACCAGTTTTGATTTGACTTAATTAATTATAAATTCACATATTTAATGTTTTCTTCTTATGTACTTATTTTAGGTTCCCAACAAACTTGAACGGAAGATACAGTTCCCACATACCCCTATTCCCGCACATACACAGATGGCCCACTGGAAACAACCCCCACTAGAGCAATGACATTTCTCCGTCAATAAATCTGCACTGACACGTCATTATCAACCCGAGTCCATAGTCCGCGATTTACTCTGGTCCTGTGCATTCTATGGTTTTTGACATGTGTGTGATAATGTGTATCCGCCATCGCAGTGTCACACAGAATGGGTTCACTGCCCTAAAAATCCTCTGTGCTCGGCCTTTTCATTTTTCCTCTCCTCTGTCCCTGGCAACAAATAACATTTACACTGTCTGCATGGATTTGCCTTTTTGAGAATGTCATCTAGGTGAGCAGCACACTGTGTGACCTTCTCTGATTGGCTTCTTCCTTGTAGTGACATGTGTGTCTGTGTCCTTGCTGTCTTTTTGTGGCTTAATAGCTTATTTCATTTTAACACTGAATAATGTGCCATTGTTGGAATTAACTACAGTTTGTTATTCCATTTACCTACTGAAGGGCATCTAAAATCCTTCCTCTGGAAATTGTGAATAAAACTATGGTAAAAATCCCTGTGCAGGTTTTCGTGTGAACATAAACTTTCAACTCTTTACAGACACAGTGCTATATCTGATGGTAAGAGTATGTTCAGGTTTGGAAGAGTCTGACCAAATATCTTCCAAAGAGGCTGTAGCGTGTTGAGTTTCCACCAGCCAGCTAACAGGAGTTCCTGTTGCCCCTCCACGTTCCCAGCAGCATTTGGTGCTATCAGTATTCTAGACTTTGACCGTTTTAATAGGTGTGTGGTAGTGTGTGTATATAATTTTATAATTTTCATTTTAGAATTTCCCTGATGATATATCATGTGGAAAATCTTTCCATTTACTTCTCGTCTGTCCATCTTCTTTGGTGAAGTATCTTGAGCAAAGATTGATCAATGGAGCTAAAACCAAATGGGTCTTTGGGCCATTTTTAAAATAGAGCTCTTTTGTTATTAAATTTTAAGAGTGTGGGGTGGGTTCCTTTTGCATTTTGGATAAGACTCCTCTATCTGACATATCCTTTACAAATATTTTCTCACAGTCTATAGCTTATCATTTCATTCTCTTCACATTGTCTTTCACAGAGCAGAAGTTTTTAATTTTAATGAAGTCTAACTCAGAAAATTTTTCCCTAAATCGTGCCCTCTGTGTTATATCTAAAGAGTAATTGCCAGACCAAGGGTCATCTAGATTTTCTCCTATGTAAATAAATATGCATGTAAGCCTTTAGTAATGTAGTGGTAAGGTGTGGGGAGAAGGGAAACATCCTGATTAAATCTCAGTCTTTCAGTGACCCTGTGCCCCTGGACTATGAAGTTCACACGCCCCCATGGGTGGGACAGGATGGCTGTAGTTATGTACTTACCTTCCTCTAGAGGGGTTAGGCTCTAATATATCTTAGAAGATTAGACAATGACAAAATAGTGTCCCCTGTTGTCAGGCCTTGTCAAGAACAGAATGCCCTGGTGTATTTCGGAAGGGTAACACTTTTCTCTTTCTACTGGAACCATGAGGCAGATTTTCTTCTTTATTCATTGCGAGAACCTAGTAGAACTTTTAGTGGGAAAACTCCAGAAGTGTGACACCTCCCCCCATAACTGGATCCACCTAGAGTTTCTATCCTTCAGGATTGTCTACAATGAACGTCTAGGAATTCATCAGTTATAGGTTATGGTTTCTGAAGCTTGTACTGGCCCTTAAAGTTTATGCTCATAAATTTCTAGTAGAGTAAGTGTGACTTTCTGTGTCCTCTTGTCTATCTCTCTAATTTTGCCCTTTGATGT
>CAUYRH010044354.1:0-13079 GCA_963574655.1 Perodicticus potto
AAGACAAGGAAATAAAGGGCATCCAAATGGGAGGAGAGGAGGTCAAACTCTCCCTCTTTGCTGATGATATGATCTTATATGTAGAGAACCCCAAAGACTCAACCGCAAGACTCCTGGAAGTCATCAAAAAATACAATAATGTCTCAGGATATAAAATCAATGTTCACAAGTCAGTAGCCTTTGTATACAGCAATAACAATCAAGATGAGAGGCTAAGGACACAACTCCCTTCACCACAGCTTCAAAGAAAATGAAATACCTAGGAATATACCTAACAAAGGAGGTGAAGGACCTCTATAAAGAAAATTATGAGTGCCCGTCCCAGTGTCTGCATCTTTGGGACCCACGAAGTGTCAGCGGCTGAGCTCACAGAGACACTGTGTATCACTCACATGTTAGTGTAGCCTAGTATTTTGTCAGGGGAGGGAGGTAGGGAGAGTTAGCTTCTGAGAAATTTAATAATTGTCTGTACATTTGTATAATAATGATAAATTGTCTTCTGTTATTTCTGAGCATGTGGAATCCTCGAGTCTACAGAGCTGTTTGATCAGGGTCAGGATCCCGAATGTAGTCTGACTGGTCTGCAGAAATTACTGTTGGAAACTCAGTGGGGCATGTGAGTGTCCTGAATTATCTCACAATGATATGTACTTCTATAGTTATCTCAAAGGATAAAGTTTAATTTAAAAAACTTCCTCTTTGTTTTATACATTTTTTCAGAAAAATTATTTGCTTCTGTGAGTTACCTTATGGAATTTTCATAATTCCAAGAAGTCTGATGAAGGTTTAGTCTCCAACTGGACCAAATCTCTGATGGTGCCACATACAAGATGGACTTGGGTGTCAGATGTGGGCTTCTGGCCAGGAAGACTCCTGGATTGAGCTGAGGGGAGTTGGGAGAAAGAGGCATACCCTGGTTTCGGGGATTTGCTTATAGGTGGGAAGCAGCTTCTTGCTTCTCTTCTCTGGACTTCAGTCTGTTGTCATTGAACAAGTGGTTAGGACGATGGCTTTGGAGTCACTGAGTCACCAGACACCAGTGTGACTGTATTACAGGGGCAACCAGGTGCCATTTTGCCTTCCCAGGGCTCTGGTTCCCTGAACTCCTAACGCACTGTCAGCATGGTCACATACATAATGATGCTCACGGTATTCTTGGTGGTTTGTGAACAGATACTGTAGATTAAGGGTTGGTCGCTGTGTGAGGGGCTTTAGGGCATAACTCTCGATGAGAGGGGTGGGCAAGAACAACCAAGGGCCTGAGCTGTCCAGTCTGTGTCTGAGTTACTGTCTCTGTGGGACTTTGTGCTCATCTGTCAGCAGGGCCTAGGCTGAGGACCCAGTGTGGTTCCTGCCTCCTTAGCTGGGGATTGGGTATAGGGCCCCTGCGCTAACCCCATGGGAGGCCATGCTGTATTAATATTTCTCCGTGCCAGTTGCAGTACTTGATTGATGAGCATTCTTTATGCACAGTTTTTATTTTTTGAGACAGAGTCTCACTATGTCACCCTCAGTACAGTGCCGTGGCGTCACAGCTCACAGCAACCTCAAACTCTGGGACTTAAGTGATTCTCTTGCCTCAGCCCCCCAAGTAGCTGGGACTACAGGCACCTGCCACAAGGCCTGGCTATTTTTTGTTGCAAATGTAATTGTTGTTTAGCTGGCCCGGGCTGGGTTCAAACCCGCCAGGCTTGGTGTACGTGGGTAGCACCGTAACCACTGTGCTACAGGCACCGAGCCTTTGCACACTTTTTTTAGCCCACTAATTCTGCAGGGTTGTTGGTAGACTGTGGGTTTCGGAATGAGCTAGACAGGTTGTGTCCTCAGCCAGCCTGACCTCTTGGGACTACCACAGTGGGGCTGGTCGTGCTCTGGGGCCCAAAGGCCTGGCAGGCTAGTGGCTGACGGCCAGCAAAAGCCTCCATCCTGGGGGTAGGTGGACAGAACTCGCTGGTGTCCTCACTCCAGCCTGGGCCCTTTGTTGAAGCAGCACCCCAAGTGGCCACTGCATGCAGACTGGGCTTTGGATGAAGAAAGAGAAGTGTCGGATCCACTTGAGACTGACTTGCCTTCTGACTTCATTTAATGCACCCAGAAGTCACTGCTATGATGCTTAGTTCTGCTGCCAAGACGAACACAAAGGTCCAGAGGAGAAGCCTGGGCTCTGCCCTCCTTTTTCTGGTCAGAGCCTCTCTCTGTCCATCTGTTGGCTGGTGCAGGTCACCATCAGGAGGCCCAACCAAGGGCTGGCTGTCCTCACCTGGGGCCCAGCTCTGCCAGGTCATGGCCTTGCAAATGGCTTGCCTTCCCCTAAGAGCTTATAGAAAGAAGCCTGGCCTCTCCTCCCTCCTGTTCCATGCAGACCTGGGGACCCCAGGAGGGAGGACTGGAGGAGAGCAGTGATTGGCCTGCCCTACCCGGTCATAGCCCCTTTGTGCATGCATGTTCTGCTGTGGTCCTATTTGGGGCCCCAACCCAGGGTCTTGGTGAGCACGATGGTCCCTGGCTCAGGAAGTGTGGCTGAGGTTAGGAGGCTGTGTGCAGAGGATGGAGCATGTGAAGGTACAGGCCAGATTGGGGAAGAACTGTGCTAGGGAAGGAGATCATACAGGGGCCTTTCTCCTACGTTCACAGCTTTCCCAGCATGACCCAGAGCCCTGCGTTCCCGTGGAGCAGTGGACACAACCACTCAGCCCAGGGTCCTTTGGTCTTTTCTCAGCAAAAAGGGACAGGTCGGCTCGGCGCCTATGGCTCAACCGGCTAAGGCGCCAGCCATGTACACCTGAGCTGGCAGGTTTGAATCCACCCCGGGCCCGCCGAACAACAATGACAGCTGCAACCAAAAAAGAAAAAAAATGGCCGGGCATTGTGGCGAGTGCCTGTAGTCCCAGCTACTTGGGAGGCAGAGGCAAGAGACTAGCTCGAGCCCAGGAATTGAAGGTTGCTGTGAGCTGTGATGCCACAGCACTCTACCCAGGGTGACAGCTTGAGGCTCTGTGTCAAAAAAAAAAAAAAAAAAAAAAGGGACAGGTCTGGGGTGTATGCCTACGAGCCTCACCCACCCCAACTTCTGCCCCAAGTATCTAGGATGAGAACATGAGCTTCCAGAGTTGCTCTTATCCAGGTCCTCAGCAGGCCACAGTCAGTGCCTTGAGGACACAGGGCAGTCTCTGCCTGTGGTTCGGGGTAGGATTTAAGAGACTAGAGAGCTCCCCAGCTCTGTCACTGACCTGCCAGGTGATCACCCCACAATCAGAAGAAAGGAGTCAGTGTCCATCGTGGGCCATGCCTGGTGCCCCAGGACATGTGCTGCACAGACCTGGCACCTGCCTTCCCAGTACCCCAGTGCCTCTGGTAGGGAGCCCTTGGCTGGGAGCACAGGCTGGGACTATACCTGCTAGGGCTCCCTGCCAGGCCTGGACTTCCTCTGCCCAGGGGCAGCCCCGTAGCTATCTCTGCTCTGAGGCTCGCTTTCTTGTTCTCCAGGTTTCATTGTTCTAAAAATCTGGGTTTCGAAGGGAGCTGATGAGCAGCCAGACCAGCTTCATCAGGGTTCCAGAATCCTCTCTGCTTGGCCTAAGGTAGCACCAGCTGCTCCTTTCTGAATTGTCTGCATAGTGATCAAGAAGTCTGTGTAGGATGGCACCTGTGACTCAGTGAATAGGGCACCTGCCCCATATACCGAGGGTGGTGGGTTCAAACCCAGCCCCGGCCAAACCGCAACAAAAAAATAGCCGGGCATTGTGGCAGGCGCCTGTGGTCCTAGCTACTCGG
Source organism: Perodicticus potto (assembly GCA_963574655.1). Classification (NCBI taxonomy): domain Eukaryota; kingdom Metazoa; phylum Chordata; class Mammalia; order Primates; family Lorisidae; genus Perodicticus; species Perodicticus potto. The sequence goes on from CAUYRH010044354.1 coordinate 3,775, forward strand.
GAGGCTGAGGCAAGAGAATCGCCTAAGCCCAATAGCTAGAGGTTGCTGTGAGCAATGTGATGCCACGGCACTCTACCGAGGATGACAAAGAGATCTGTGTACATGGGCTGGGTTTCCCCATGAAACTGTTGAATGACATAAACCCGTTAGTTCCAGGCAAATTCTCAATTTTGTAGATAGCAAGAGCCTGGCTTCATCACAGTTAGATCTGATTGAGTCCCTCAGAGCCTCAGACTCTTCTTCCCCAAGTCTCAACAATGTCCATAGTCCCTGTGCCCTCCTGCAGGGCACCTGAACCTGTGGATAAAGATGAAACCCCTGCCGGACATGATGGCTCATACCTGTGATCCCAACACGTGGGAGGCAGAGGCAGGTGGATTGCCTGAGCTCACTAGTTCGAGACCAACCTGAGCAAGAGTGAGACACCCGTCTCTAAAAAACAGCCAGGTGTTGTGGCGGGTGCCTATAGTCCCAACGACTGGGAGGCTGAGACCAGAGAATCGCTTGAACCCAAGAGTTTGAGGTTGCTGTGAACTAAGATGCCAGGACACTCTACCAAGGGCAACAAAAAAAAGACTCTGTCTCAAAAAAAAATAAAAAGATGAGACCCCTGAGGCAATGTGGCTGTGAGCTGAACACTAGGTCCCCATAGCCACCCCCTCCATCAAGTTACGCCTTGGGCTCCACATAAGAGCTCTCTAAAGAAAGCAGTTTCCCCTGCTTTAAAAACATTTATCATGGGGCCAGATGAGTGCTCGCTAAAATCCTTGCACTTTAGCAGGCCAAAATAGGAGGATGTTTGAGCCCAGGAGTCTGAGGCTATAGTGAGCTGTGATTGCACCTCTGCACTCCAGCCTGGGCAATAGAGCAAGACCCTATCTCTCTAAAAAAATAAACAAAAAAACAAAGTTAACCATTGATGAATCCAGTAGCTATAGTCCCAGCGTTACTCGGGATTCTGAGGCAAGAGAATTGCCTAAGCCCAAGAGCTGGAGGTTACTGTGCTATGATGTCACAGCCCTCTACCGAGGGCAAGAAAATAAAACTGTCTCAAAAAAAAAAAAAAAAGAAAGTGGTGACTCTGTAGCTGGTCCAGATTAGGGTTGCTTGGCGTCTTGTAACACTGACATCTCTTGTGCCCCCCCACCTCCAGCTGTACGTGTCCCTTCCTCCAGGGAGATGGACTTCTACATGCAAATGCAAAATGTGTGATGGGCTTGTTGGGGACACCTTAGAATGCACACTGGGCCACATCCAAAAGAAAAGGGCCCAGGAGCTGAGAGGTATTACCCTCAGGCATACCTAGTGGGTGTCAGGGGGATCCTGGTTGTCTTTGTGTAAAGTGGACAGAGAGCAGTGGGCCACCATCACAGGCACTTTGGGAGGGACAGACCAACGGTAACCAAGCTATCTAGTGAGCCAGGGCCTCACCCTGCCCTGGTCGCTGCTGACAGGTGTGAACACCACCTTAACCACAGTAAACAGGGCCACAAGAGAAGAGAGGACAGTGACCTCAATGTCCCAAAGCCCAGAGGGAGGAGCATGGGGTTGGAGGGTGCCCGGCAGAAAGGGCTCGTCCTCTCACTACACTGCTCACTCATGCTAAGCACTCAGAGCTTGGCCCCACTCCCCTCTGGTCACAGAGGTGCTACCCAGGGGAGGCCACATGTCGGGAAGTGTTCTGCCTTGATTGCCTCTGCAAGGGCTGTGGCCATGTTCTCCTTGCCCTTTTGATTTGGGCTCAGCCCTACTGGTCAGGCCCCTCTCTTAGATGAGGGTTCTGCTCCCTGAGACTGGAGGGGAAAGGGCACCTGGCTGGAACAGGGAATGTTTGTACACCAAGTTCAGAACAAAGGGCATGGGAGTGTGGCATTCATGTCCTGCTTGCTGTCTGGGTGGGCTCAACCTCGGCCTGGTCATGCAGCCTGGGCTCTCATATTAACCCTAAATCTGAGGTTGACAAAGACCCATGGAAAAGGGGACACCTTTTTGAGTGACCCCTGCCTAGCAATGTATTCACCCCCACCATCACCAGCAGATCTGCCGAACCATGAACACCTGCTCTTCCCAGGCAGGAGTCCCACAGTGCCCTGGCGCTCCTGTGCTTGGCAAGGCCAGGCCAGGGCTGGTAAGTTCTGTAGAAGTAGGTAGAGCGAGGCTTGTAGATGGGATCATGCGAGGCTTAGACCAGCACCCACTGAGGTGAAAGCTGGGTGGCCAGTTAGGGGTGCATACCGTTCTTGGGGCTTCTGTGCCCCTGCATGTTCACATGCAGTGACTGGTCAGTGCTAGGCTCACTTCACAGACCCCTGCACATTTCTCCCCCATGCTTCTGGTGGGCTTGAATTGCCCTCTGGTCCCCAGGCTTATATGAGGGTGGAATGAGTGGTTTTCATGCTTGCTAGTTCTCTCTCTTTTTTCTTTTTTTTCTTGAGACAATCTCTGTCATCTTTAGTAGAGTGCCATGTCATAAAAGCTCATAGCAACCTCAACCTCTTGGGCTCAAGCGATCCTCTTATCTCAGCCTCCTGAGTAGCTGGGACTATAGGCTCCTGCCCCAACGCCCAACTACTTTTTCTATTTTATTTTATTTTATTTCATTTATTATTAGTTTTTATTAAATCATAACTTCATACAGTGATGCATTTGTGGGGTTCAGGGTACTGCTTTGATATACAATGTGAAATGCTTACACTGAACAAAGTAACACATCTATCACAATTATACTCTCATTTCTCAAATAGTTTTGAAATGTATCATTGCATCATGCACATTAGGTGAGGTCCCCTTTTTCTATTTGTAGTAGAGACAGGGGCCTTGCTCTTACTCAGGCTGAATTCGAGTTTGCTAGTTCTCTTGGTCCGTATGTGGCAATGCACATTCTCTGCCTTGGTGTCTCCAGGACCAAGTACTTCATGGTGAAATGCAGCGTGGGCAGCTGGGGGTCCAGGGTCCTGGTCACATGAACAGGGCTGAGAGGCACTTTTCCCAAATCTGGAGATAGAAGCTTGGTCTCTGCTAAAGGTGATTCCTGAAGATGTTGTCTGAGCCTCTGCCTGAGTGGAGTCTACGGAAACCTTTCAAATCAAATTAGTATAAGTTTTCAGTGTCTCTTGCCAGAAGTCACAGGGTAAAAGAAAAGTTTGCACAGTTACCTTTTCCCAGAGATAACCTCTCTGAGTCTCACTGTGTTTCTCTGGTCAATTGCTCCTTCCAGCCCATAGCTTTCTGTTTCGCTGTTTAGTTTAGTGTATTTTTTGAATGTAGTCACTGTTTTCATTTGCCCAAAGAGCTGGTAAGGATTTAATTTTAAAGTGTATTTTTAGTTAATAAGTGCTGTTTTACTTGATAGGGTATGCAGAAGCATCTGTATTGTAAAATATTGAAACAATGTGGATGGGAATTAAAAGTCTCTGGTAACTGCTCCTCCCTAGCCCTCATTGTCTTCTGGAGGTTTTCTGTGCACGTTGAATTGTTCTGTGCATTCTGAAGTGTAAGAATACACAGCTGCAGTTTTGATTCTGTATTTCATCAAATCTGAAATGCCAGACTATGAGGTAGGCATTGCACTTTTTGAAGTTTTATGCTTATACTGAGGATAGTTAAAGCCCCCAAGCTGTAGACTATAGGCTCAATTTTATCTGTATTGTGGAAAGCAGTGATGTTGAGGGAGAATCTTGATCCAAGCTGCCCACCCACTTCCCTTGGAGAATGGTTCCGGCCTATGACGGGGGTCGGGGGGAGACTGGGGCTTCAGGGTGGCTGGGGCTGTGCCTTCTCCCACTCCTGGAGGCCCCTCTGGTCATAGGAACCAATGTTTGCTCTCTTAGGCCTTACCTTCCCCTGCAAGTCAAGTACCTGTGTAAAATTCTCTCACGCTTTTATTTAACTCTAAATTTTCCTTAAATTTGAGGAGTGGCCAGGCTTGGGGGCTCATGCCTATAATCCTAGTACTCAGACAGGTGGATCACTTGAGCTCAGGAGTTTGAGACCAGCCTGAGTAAGAGCAAGACCCAATCTCTACTAAAAATAGAAAAAAAATGGCCAGTGTAGTGGCAGGCGCCTGTAGTCCCAGGTGCTTGGAAGACTAAAGCAGGAGAATCACTTTCACCAAGTAGTTTGAGGTTGCCATGAGCTATACCTCCGTGACACTCTACACAGGGCAATAGAGAGAGTCTATCACACACAAAAAAATTGTGAGGGGTGTTAGATAGGGTAATTATGAGCCTTTGGGGGAACTTTGAAGTGAAATAAGTTTGGGAGGTACTCGTGATAGTGACAAGTACAGTGGAACCTCCGTTGTTGACCACCTCCCTACACTGACTACTTCCTTAAGTTGACCTAATTTTCATAAACTAGACTTGCACCACATGTAAATATCAGTATAGTAGGCCTAGTTCCTTATGTTGACCACCTCTGTATATTAACCAGTCCCTTGGATGGTCAACTTACAGAGGTTCTCCTATATGTTAAAACTGTTATTTGCTAATTAAAATCTCCTTAGAGGGCTGGCACAGCATGAAGTGGAGACAGTTCCTGTCAGTTAAAAGGAAGACTCTGGGGCAGCGCTGGTGGCTCAGTGACTAGGTCGCCGGCCCCATGTACTGAGGGTGGTGGATTCGAACCCGGCCCCAGCCAAACAAAAAAAATAGCTGGGTGTTGTAGCAGGTACCTATATCTCAGCTACTCGGGAGGCTGAGGCAGAAGAATTGCCTAATCCTAAGAGTTGGAGGTTGCTGTGAGTTGTGACGCCACAGCACTCTACCGATAGCGACAAAGTGAAACTCTGTCTCTAAAAAAAAAGGAAGACTCTGAACCGCCATTCCTCCAGGGAGAATGTTCCCTAATCTGTGGGTGGCAGCAGTCTATTTGCTTCACTGGGCTGTGGCTGCCAGCTGGACATGCTCAGCCCAAAGCAACTGAAGCCCAAGAAAGTTAGCAGGTCTCAGAAATCCTTACCTGGAATCCTGTAGACACGTGGACACCCCACACACACTATTCACACACACTCCCACCCTCCTTGGGGGTACAAAGCTTGGAGTCTGACCACTGCTGTGTCGGGGGTACTGACAGCCAAAAGGACCCTGTGTGGTCTGTGTGCTTATTAATCCTTCCTCATGATGAGACTAGTGAGAAGCTATGTGCATAGCCCCTGAAACTGCCACTGTTATGTTCCAGCTCTTTTGGGAGGGAGCAGCTGTTTCTTTTAAGAAGGGTCAGGAAGGAGCCTGTGTTGCGTGGGAACACCGAGGTCGCCTGGGGTTGGCATTTTATGGAGGGCCCTCTGATGAGGTGGGAGAGAGCCCCTATGGGCAGGAGTGCCCTCACCCTGCCCCACATTTCCCAGGAGCTGCTCCTGGCCTGATTGAGGATAAATGGCAATGTTCTGACTTTTTCCAAGAAAGACCAAGCATGTGGACATTGGCTGGGTTAACCTCACAGCCCTCCCTCTGCCCTGACCAAAGTGGTGCCCAGGGCCATCTGTGGGGACAGAGCCTTCAACCACTGTGAGTGAGGGTGGGCTGGAGAAGCTCTGAGTAGCACACCCTTTGGAGAACCCTCATCTGGCCCCAGAAGCCTAACAAGAACCATGTCCTTTGACTTCCAGGAAAGAGCAGCCCACACAGCAGTGCAGGATGTGGACACTGAGCTGTCCCCAGAGGAGAAGCGGGTCCTGGAGAGGAAACTAAAAAAGGAACGGAAGAAAGCAGAGCGACAGCATCTACGGGAGTCAGGCATCGAAGCCCAGAACCCTCCAGCTAGGCACTCGGGGGCAGAGCTGGCCCTGGCCTACCTCTGTGGGTGAGAACTGCTGACACCGCTATGCCTCTTAACACTAATGGGAGTGTTTACACCACAGAAATTGGGGTGTGCTAACTGGGAGCTGCACACAGCAGAATACCCTGTGCAAGGTTCTAGAGCAGTGGGGGGCGATGGCTCTGCCCTGGGCCTGTGCTGCCGCTGCTGCAGAGTCTACAGGTCCTTTCAGAAGCCACAGCAGAGCCATCTGTGCAAGGACAGTGACTTCTGGTCATGCACAGTCTCCTATGGGCTGGCCCAGTAGCCCATCTCAGAGTTTAGCCCGCCCAGACCAGCCAACCTGACTTTGAAGACGCTTTTTGCTAGTCATTCAGTTTCCAGACATCATCAGGGAAGGAGCATGCCTGTGCTCTTGGGAGCTCACTTTGCTGGGTGGGGGCTCTCAGGCAGACTGCGGGACCACAGGGAGTTGGGAGATAGAATGGGAGAGACCAGTGCCCCATGGGGGAGTCGCAGGTAGAGGAGGGTAGGCAGCTGCGTCTGTACATAGGCTGTGAGGTAGGGGGATCCTAGGAGGAGGGTCACAGCATGGGGCAGCTTCAGGGGTGCGGGCCAAGGCCTGTGTGGGGTGAGTTTGAAGGGAGAAAGGGAGACTTGAGTCACTGAGTGTAGGTAGACCCTGGGTCCTGTGTGGCCATCTCATGCCCAGGAGAGCAGGTCAGGAATCCACTGAGCTAACAGACCACAAAAGAGAGGACCCAGCAAGAGCTGGGCAGAGGCTGGCTTGAGTACTGAATAATCAGCTGAAAGCTTTCTATAAGATCTTTAAAGTTTCATGGGAAAATAAGGTTGCAGTGAAATTACTAATTTGTTTGCAAAGAGTCATATATTCCAATAGGACTTACCAAGAAATAGGTACTTTTTCCAAAACACCCCTATTGGTACTAAAATCCCAGCCATGGACCTGTACACTTGGACATTGTTTTTTTGTTATTTGTTTTTGTTGTTGCAATTTGGCCAGGGTCGGGTCCGAACCCGCCACCCTCAGTATATAGGGCTGGCGCCTAAGCCCATTGAGCCACAGGCACCGCCCTGAACATTGTTTTTATAACAGCTTTACGAGATAATAATACATATACCATAAAATTCACCCATTTAGGCTCGGCACCTGTGACTCAATGGGCTTAGGCGCCAGCCACGTACACCTGAGCTGGCGGGTTTGAATCCAGCCCGGGCCCGCCAAACAACAATGACGGCTGCAACCCAAAAATGGCCGGGCTTTGTGGCGGGCGCCTGTTGTCCCAGCTACTTGGGAGGCAGAGGCAGGAGACTCGCTTGAGCCCAGGAGTTGGAGGTTGCTGTGAGCTGTGATGCCACAGCACTCTATTCAGGGTGACAGCTTGAGGCTCTGTCTCAAAAAAAAAAAGAATTCACCCATTTAAAGTATACAATTCCATGGTTTTTAGTATATTCACAGAGTTGTGCAACCATCATTACAACCAAATTTCTTTTTTTTTTTTTTTTAGTTTTTGGCCGGGTCTGGGTTCGAACCCACCACCTCCGGCATATGGGGACAGCGCCCTACTCCTTTGAGCCATAGATGCCACCATTACAACCAAATTTCAAACATTTTTGTCACCTCAGAAGAAAACCATGTGCCTGTTAGCTATCGCCACTCCCATTCCTCTGCCATGCCACAGCACCTGGTACCCAAGCATCTGCTTTCTGTCTGTATGAATTTGCCTATTCTAGACATTTTAGTTCAATGGAATCACAAAATATGTCATCTTTTGCTTCTGTCTTCTTTCACTTTACATAATGTTTCCAAGGTTCATCCGAGTTGTACCACATGCCAGGACTTCATTCCTTTTTATGGCTGAATAGTATTTCATGTATGGATGTTGCTTATTTTATTTGTTCATTCGTTGGCTGATGGACTTTGGGGTTTTCACTTTTTGAGTAGCATGAATAGTACTGCTGTGAACGTGCATACAGGTTTTGCGTGGACATGTGTTTTTACTTCCCTCGGGCACATTCCTAGAAGTGGAATTGCTGAGTTGTTTGCTGTTTAAAGGCTAAAGGACTGCAGGCTTTTCCATAGTAGCTGCTCCGCTGCACATTCCCACCAGCAGAGGGTTCTCCACACCATGCCGGTCACTTGTTAGCATCTGAAATTTTTACTATGGCTGTCCTAGAGGCTGTGGGTAGTATTTTGTGCTTTTGATTTGTATCCTGGTGCAGATTTAAATACTCAATTCAGAGAGTCTAGTAGGCAGCTGGGCCCCCCCTTTGGCTCCTCCCTGAGTCTGTGATAGACTAAGGGTGCCACCACCCCACAGTGGAATCGGAAACAGCTCACATGAGTGGTAAGCCAGAAGCCCTCCTGGAAGGGCCAGGGTTCTCCAAGTGAGGGGACAGTTTCCTTGAGAAGTCAGGCTGCTGGTTGGCCCAAGGCTGGACATGAGCTTTCCTGAGCCCTCTCCACTCCCTCTGGCTCCAGCTCTTGCCTTTGCTGCCTTCTCTGAGCTGAGGATGAGTAGCCTGTGCTGGCCCTAGACTGTATTGTGTTAGGAACCCCATCTGGACCCCATTATTATGAACTTGGGCTGCAACGGAGAGCCTGGGCCCTCCCTTCTCTGTGTTCCTCAGCATCTGGGCAGTTAGTGAATGCTATCCTGGCAGGCCAGTCAGAAAGAGACATGGCCTTTCCTGGAGCCAGCATCCAGGATGAAGGGTCTGCCCTGCTCCAACACACCTACCCAGGGGCTGGGCCTTCCCATCTCCTCCTAGAGCCCTCGGAGGGCAGGCCAGGTGCAGACAGACAGGCCCATTAGAGGAAGGCAGCTTTGGCTTAGGTTTGGGATGGGTCCAAGTCCTGCCTAGCAGGACTTTCAGAGTCAGGAAGCTGCCCCTGCAGAAGGCGTGAGGCCAGGTCCTGATAGGAGCCTGCCCAAAATGGAGGTGGCGCTTTGTTACATAGTGTTTTAGGAGCATCCCTGGGGTAGAGACAGAACAGGCCAACTGGAGCCATCAGAATGGGCCTCGGGGGCATTCACACCCACAGAGCTCGGCTACAGTCCTGGTCTGTGACCTCCACCCCTCCACCTCCAAGTGGGCTCAGCACAGCTCCTAAGATTGAGAACATACTAGAAGACACCCAGATTTCCAAGGTTAGCGGTGCTAGACTCAGGACAGAGAATGACGTAGGAGAGGAAGGCTGGTCAGAGGACCCACAAGGAGATTTGTTAGAAATTTTATTCATAAAACAGCCCAGATGTGAAGGGTGGTATGCAGAGAGAATCCACAGCCCTAATTTTTATTTTATTTTATTTTATTTTATTTTATTTTATTTGAGACAGAGCCTCAAGCTGTCACCCTGGGTAGAGTGCAGTGGCATCACAGCTCACAGCAACCTCCAACTCCTGGGCTCAAGCGAGTCTCCTGCCTCCGCCTCCCAAGTAGCTGGGACTACAGGCGCCCGCCACAATGCCCGGCCATTTTTTGTTTGTAGCCGTCATTGTTGTTTGGCAGGCCCGGGCTGGATT
>CAUYRH010044360.1:0-11920 GCA_963574655.1 Perodicticus potto
CACACACACACACATACACACACATACCTCGGGAATGTCTGCCTAGCAGTTTCTTCCCAGTCCCTATTCCATAGTTCTTCCAGTCGGGAACTGACTGCCACCCAGGTTGAAAACAGCCTCCTGCCCTCCACCTTCTATTAAGGCCAAGCAGAACATATGGCCACCCCGCTTATCAGCTGGGTCTTCCCCATCCTCCTGTGGATATGTATCAAAGAAGTGGCTTGCTGGGTCGGTCACCTAACCACCCACCTTCCGGGGCCAGTTTGCTCTCTCATGCAGTCACTGGGGCAGGGCTGCCTTCATCAGTTTCACAGAATGGCTGGCACACCGGATGTTCCCACCTGGCACACTAAAGACACAGGTCTGTGGTCCCGTGCAGCACTGTTCCAGCAAAGGAGACTAGGAGACTGGCAGGCTGTCAGCAGATTAGCAGATGTCCCCACACTGGAATGTAACCTGTGCTCTGGACAAAAGCGAAAGGAGATGGGAGTATGTGATTGAGGGCAGGGTTGCGGTTCAGATGAAGTGGATGGGGTAGGCCTCACTGAAGAAGTGACATTTGTGTCAAGACCTGAAGGTGGTAAGAAGTAAGCCAGGGAACATCGAGGGAGAAGAAGCTGTTAGGGCAAAGGCCAAGAGCACCGTGCCTGTCCTGGGACTGTCAGGGAACCATGAGGAAGAGGCTGGAGCAGCAGCAGCCCAGGGAGCCTGTGGGAGAGGAGACATATGAGGCCAGTGAGGAGTTGGGGGGAAGGGCTGGGGAGAGTCCCAGATCACACAGGCTTGGCAGGCTCCACATGGACCCCAGGCTTTCTCTTTTCACCTGTGGCTGGTGGCTCCAGTTACTGTCACAGGCAGTGGTGGCTCAAGACTTTGACACTGAGTAAAGTTGCTATGATTCCTGGACACCTCACAGACGTTACCATTGGAGTTGGTTTTTCTCTCTTAACTAATGGTGCTGCCACACTGGAGCTCACAAGGCCTGTGATGTGGCTGCTGGCCTTTTGAAACATTTCTGCAGGTGCCCCTTCCTTACAAACAGGAAGGTGGTCTTGTTTCTCTATTAAGCCACAGGGATGGCAAACACAGACCTCTCCATCCCAGAGCTGCCTCCCTGGCTAGGGAGCGGAGAGGCCTAGTTGTCATTAATGTCAGAGCAGCCTCTTTTCAAAGAGGGTCTGTGGATCCCAGTACTGCCATTAAACACTGAGAAACCCAAGATGGGAATCCTGACCCTCTGCTAGCAAGGCATTTGTGAATATAACAGGCCTGCAGGTATGCAACACCTGAGCTCATCTCAGGGTAGATGACAGCTTCATCCAGACCTTGGTTGGCCCATTGAACTCTGGCTTTACCTCTGGGAGGTAACCTCTTTCCCATTCTGACAAGTCCTTCCAGAGTAAACTCTCATGGCCACTGATGAAATCATAGTGAATTCAAGCATGACCACTCCCACCTGATTTGTGCTTATAAAAGAATAAAATAAGCTTTAAGTACTTATCTACAGGTCTATTAGTAAATATATGGAGGATGCCAAAGGAAAAAACGATATTAAATCTGTAATACTCAAGTCATGTTTGATTTCTGCAATTACAAAAGGTGTTCAATGTGACTCGTATTCATTTGTTATTGGTATACATTGAATATTACAATTAATACAGTTTTTCCTTTCTTAAAATGTATATACATTTTTTCATACTCTTATTAAATGAGAATATCATAGATATTCATAAACATTTATAGATAAGGATGTGAATAGAAACTTGAAACAACCAAATTAGAACCTTCTATTTTTCTGTTTATTTTTAAATTAAATCTTTGGTATTAATCTGTTTAAGTATCTTATTATAATAAATAAAAACAATATTAATGGGGTATTATAATAAATAAAAACAATATTGAGTTTCTCTTACACATTAAGTATATAAGGAAAAGTAAATATTTTTACTTATATTTTTTCATTGCTGTGTCAAAATACCTTTATTAGTAATACAACTCTAATAAAAGTTTGTGAATTTCTAATTCATTAAATGCTTTGCATGGAAATATATTTTTATTTGTTATTTTTTCATTGGATTCTGGGATTTATTCAAGCTTAGCAGGTGGGAGCCAGGTACGGTGGCTCATGCCTGTAATCCTAATACTTTGGGAGGTCAAGGAGGGAAGATTGCTTGAACTCAGGAGTTTGAGATTAGCCTGAGCAAGAGCAAGACTCCATCTTTACTAAAAATAGAAAAAATTAGCTGGGTGTTGTGAAGGTTGCCTATAGTCCCATCTACTTGGGAGGCAAGAGGATTTCTTGAGCCCAGGAGTTTGAAGTTGTTATAACTAGGCTGACACCACGGCACTCTCTCTGTCTCAAAAAAAAAGGCAAAATAAAGCAAACAAACCTAGCAGGTGGTTCAAAGTTGTTCTATGGGCAAAAATGAATTTTCTTAAGGATATTTTTAAGGAACTATTTTCTGGACTCAGTGTGTTATGTAGTATCTCAAAACTGTTTAGTCTTTTTTATGTTGTCAGAGTCATCTTCTGCCTGCTAACGCATTCAAATATTAGACTTTCCAAGGGCATTATCGATGAGGAAATTGAGCAAGGAATGGTAAAATGATTTCTTCAAAGACACGCTTCTCACATTAAAGGAGTGATAAGGAACCAACTCTTTTGACTTTGTATGTCACATCCTAAGTGGTTACACGATAATGAAGGAAGATAATATGCTGGCTCCGCAGAGTGCTAGATGTGACTTTGGCCGGCTTGCTTTATGTTTCTTATATTTGTAAAATGGAAATAAAAATTTTTGACCTTCAGAGCAGTAAAGATCATGCCAGCAGCAACGAATTCTGGGTCTCACTCTCCTTGCAGCAATACACTGCTTCCCGTACGTGAAGAAGCGGATCCCCGTCATGTACCAGCACCACACCGACCTGAACCCCATCGAAGTGGCCATTGATGAGATGAGCAGGAAGGTGGCAGAACTCCGGCAGCTATGCTCCTCGGCCGAGGTGGACATGATCAAACTGCAGCTCAAACTGCAGGGCAGTGTGAGCGTTCAGGTGAGCCAGGCAGGGCGGGCCAAAGGGCTGGAGAGGCCCGAGGCACATTGGTGAGTTCCAGGTCGTTCACGCCAGCAGGTTCTACTTCACATCCAGTGTTACAAGTGGTCCTCACTGCCTTGTCTCGTCCCTCCTGATGTCAGAGGGGGTGGGGACCTGCCATGAGCTCTCAATTCTCACTGAGCTGTTAGTGAGGGACAGGAGACAGCTGTCCATACTACTATGATTTTTTGGCTATTTGGAAGGGTCTCATTACCTAGATGGAAACCTCAAGACTCTTGTAAATATAAAGAAGTATGGGGAGCAGTAGGTTTCTTATAAAACAATCATTTTATTTTTTCTGAAAACTGTATCTGAAAAAGTATCTCAAGTTTCACTCTCTTAACATCTTTTGATTAACAGAAATTCTTTATTAATATAGCCCAATCAGCCAATATTTTTCTGGACAGGTAGCATTTCTATGCTGGTTTTTAAAAACTGGCATATCTACTATTTTTTATACCTATAGCGTAGCACAGATCACAGGGGCTAATAATTACCATGGTAGGTAAGAATCCTTGATGTGGAGCTGGAAGACTTGGGCTGGGATCTCTGGCATCTTGCTTATTGGCTGTCCAAACTTGAATAGGCCTCTAAGTTTTCTAAGAGTTAGTTTCTTCTTACATAAAATGAACTGTCATCACAAGTGCAGGGAGGGTGGCAGAGGTGATGGAATCCAGTGACATATGACAGTACGTGCGTTATGGTTGCCTTGTGGGTTGTAAGTTCCTGGACTTGTTTGTTTCCCATGCAGGCACTGGAAGCTAAAGAAATGACAATGGTAATTCTCTTCCTAACTTAGTTTCACTTCTTTGCTCTTTCTCTAGGTCAATGCTGGTCCCTTAGCATATGCCCGAGCTTTCTTAGATGACACAAACACAAAAAGATACCCTGACAATAAAGTGAAATTGCTTAAGGAAGTTTTCAGGTAAAGCACACTAAAAACGTCTTTTCCTCCTCACGTACTGATGATTTCTGTGATCATTCAGGAAAGAGATGCTACCAGTTGGGTTCATTCTTTGTCCTCTGTGTGCCTTTATTTCCCTCTCCCGTACCACTTCAGGCAATTTGTGGAAGCGTGTGGTCAGGCCTTAGCGGTAAATGAACGTCTGATTAAAGAAGACCAGTTAGAGTATCAGGAAGAAATGAAAGCCAACTACAGGGAAATGGCAAAAGAGCTTTCTGAAATCATGCATGAGCAGGTAAGTGCCACCTGGCCCTGACACCTTGAGGTTCTTGTTTAGGGAGTGAAGATAGGTTAGGAGTCTCAAGTAACAACCTGTGATGACCTAAGCCTTCTGCTATCCTTCCAGAATTTTAATATCTGAGAAAAATGTAACTTTCCACATCCTGTTTTCCTCTAGCCCTGGGTTACTCCAGGAACAGCTGACATGTTGCATTACCTGTTGCATTAAAGGCCTTTGACCATTTGAAACTATAGCTCCCATCCATGTTTGGCTGCGTACAGCTGACCTGGGTGCCCCGGTGGATTCTTTATGGCTGCATCTGTGTTTCTTGTCATCACAGGCACCTTCCCGATTCCTCTGCTCTTAACCTCCTTCCTGTGTGAACTTCACTAGGGTTCTGTGTATAGGCTCGGTAGTCATCAGCCAAGATGGGTGACCAGGGTGCTAACGGGGGAAGCAGCATCCACTTTATTGTTTTGTGAGGAGTCCCTTCTCCACTGACCACAGGAACGTCATCTGAGTCACTGTCCTAGTCTTTATGGTTAATGTTAGCCCCTTCATAACTCAGAACTGGCTGTGTTGCTCCTACATTACTGCCTTTTTGTCTTGCAAAGTGGAGACCAGCGCTGTTTGTGTTAGATGTCTTGTCATGATGATGTAGTTAGGAAATTTCCCTTGCAGGAAGTGAACTTCAATGTGAGCTCTAACATACTTGCTTTTTTTTCTCCTCCATGCTAACACATTTAGATGGGATGGTAATGTCATTTTTTAATTTTGTTTTTCTGATAAACTAACTCACGTAAAGTTAGTACCGAGTTTGAGCGTTTGTAACATTGGCATGATGACAGTACAGAGGAAAACAGTCCTCTCGTGGACATTTTAGAAAGTAGAAAAACTTGAAATGATCAGAGAAATGAATGTGTGAATAACTAAGAAGATAAAGAAGGTCTCATGGGAACACATTTTTGGAGAAAACTTGAGATCTTTTCTGTGGAGCCTCCAGATTCTTTTAGAACAAATTTAATCAGTAGGTGCCAGCACTCAGGGCTAGAAAAGATGGAAGTAGGAAGAGACGATGGGCTGAAATGTTGAACTCGCAGGAGGCACAGACATTTGATACGTACTTTGCTCTCGGCTATGCCTTGAATTTCCATTGTGTCAACAGCTATGAAGATTGAGCCCCTGTGAACCTGGAAGTAAAATGGGTAGCGACAGGGATAGCCTTGCTTTTGGTGCTTCCAGGAGACCCTGTATGTGTGTTCTTCTGAATCTCCATCTGGCTAGTGGTCAAGACTTTTAATCTCAGGCACCACAGGGGTGGCACCACTGGGATGGGACAGTGCATGTTGAGGGCGGAGGGTAGCTGGCCTCTCTTTCCCAAGATTAAATCTGTAAGACCCTGGGAAAAGGAGCCAGGAGAGAAACACAAATGCTCCAAATTCATTTTAAAAGGCTTTCTCAAGGGAAAAGGCAAGGTCTTGTGCCAGTCAGGCACATACACGTAAGGTAGACCTCAAGTTGCCTTCTGATGCTGTGAGTCTAGAAGGCTCTCCATTCACTAATTCATAAAGGAAGCAAAACGTGCTGTTCTTGACTTTCTCCTTACAATCCTCATCTGAAAACGGTCATTTACTAGATAAGCTTAAAGTCTCCCCCTGCACACCCCGAAGGCCAAGCTAAATGGGCCCACCATTACTCTCAAAAATGGAGTGACTGTTGGGTGCCAATTTGTGTATGAAGCAAAACACATCTTTGAGAAATGTCTGCCTGGGGCCTTATACTTTGATAACACTATGTTTCTGTGCTTCCAAGATCTGCCCCCTGGAGGAGAAGGCGAGTGTTTTACCGAACTCCCTTCACATCTTCAATGCCATCAGCGGGACCCCAACAAGCACAATGGTTCATGGAATGACCAGCTCGTCCTCAGTGGTGTGACCACGCTTCATGGACCATGTAGGGGACTTGCTTTCTAGTTTGCAAACTCAGGATGGTTTCCAAAGCTGATCACTGGGGAGATGAAGCACCAGGAGAAGCCAAGAGGAATAAGAGAGAAAGGAAAGAGAGGACTGTGTGGTTTCTTAGCAGGTTTTTCTACAGGTGATGTAAGAGGATGCACATATTTTTTTAAACCTCACCGGCAATATTCCAAGTTTTCATTGTGTCTTCACAGAGGTGTGTGGTAGACACTTTTAAGCTGGAGTTAAATTTTATTCTTTCTTACAGAGTAGTATTAAAATAAGAGGCCTGAAGAAAAAGTGTTTGCGAATGTACATGGTAGAGATAGCAGCACTGAAGCTGAGGCCTGAGGGGCCACATTTTGCCTCTAGGCTGAGCTGGAAAATCTTAAAAATATTTTTTCCCCCTGTGGCATATTCAGGTTGAATACAAGAACTATTTTTGTGACTAGTTTTTGATGACCTAAGGGAAACTGACCATTGTAATTTTTGTACCAGTGAACTAGGAGATTTAGTGCTTTTATACTCACTTCCTTGCATTTAAAAACTATGAAAGCTTAAGAAACTATGTGAGCTTAAAACTAGTCAAGCAATTTAGCACCAAAGGCCTGTATTAATAAACACAACTATGCTAAAAAGTTAAAAGTAGTATGGTATATTATGTACATATAGTTTGTTAATACAGTCTTCAGTGTCCTGTACATACCTGTATGATTACATTTCTACATTTTTTAATACTCATATCAGCTTCTGCATTAAGTTTAATTGTGACAAATTTGTGTTGTTCTTAGCATATGCAGTACACTTCACTGTTTCATTCTTGTACATAAAAGAAGTGCAATATGGAGATGTATACAGTCTTTGCTATATTAGGTTTATAAACAGTTTTAAACATTTCGTCATTTTGCCAAAATGGTGGAGTATGTCATTGGTGAATCATAAATCCTGTGGTGAATGGTGGTATAATTTAAAGCTTTCACCATGTTATATTTTCTTTGAAGATATTAATTTAGTAATTTTATATTTGGGAAAATAAAGGTTTTTAATTTTATTTATCTGGGATCACTGCCCTGCTGTAATTAAACATTCTGTATCACATCTCTATTAAAATAACCTTGCCGATCTTCCGGGAGTGAATGCTGGGTATTTATTCTTTTTTGTTGTTGTTGCAGTTTGGCCAGGGCCAGGTTTGACCCCACCACCCTAGGTATATGGGGCTGGCGCCCCACCTTCTAAGCCATAGGCACCGCCCTGGGATTTATTCTTTTGCAGTGAGAAGATGAACAGGGTGCCAAGAAGTTTGGAGTGAAATCACATGGTAACTGAAATTTTCTTTAAAACACTTGAGGGGAAACAAAAAGAGGGTGGATCGATAAGACCCACAAAATGTTGGTAATGGTTGAAGCTGAAGTTGGGTGCATGGGGAATCGTGAAACCCATTTCTTTGCTTTTGTGGAAGTTTCCATAATACAGATTTCAAAAGGCAGGTCTAGGGGTTATTTCTTCCAGGAGACTGGATGAGGGCTTTGTTCCGTGGTCTGGCTCAGAATTTAACAGTTATCCCCAAATGCACATAGGCACAGTATTACCTCTGGCTTTTCCTCTTTAACTATAGCAAGGCTTCCTTCTTTATCATCTCCCTTCTGAGAGGAATATGGAACAAGAAATCCCCTAATGGAAGCAAGTGGACATTTATCCCAGCAGTTCATGGGCAGCCCCCCTCCCACCCCAGGCCCCATATCACCACAAGCCGTGAACTGGATCAGGTGATGGCTCAGATTACAGGTGCTAGTCCTGCCTTAAGTGTGCTCAGTGGCCTCAGCAGGTAGGTCAGTTCATGTCACTCAGCTCCATGTAGTTCCAGTGATGGAAGAAGAGGAAACTTCCTACAAAAAAATAAAATAGCTGTTTTTTCTACTTTGAAGTAGACAGCTGTCATTTTACATGACCAGTTAAAAAACTACAGTGCCACAAACCCCATGAGCTCCCAGTAGCCAAGACTGTTTAGTGTCTGAAACATTCTCTGTCTTTCAATGATAAGGAAAAGAGATCTTGAAGATGTGGTGAAGGGTCTGCAGCCCATTCATTAAGCCATTCGCACTTGGGGCTTGAGGGAAGTCTGGGTTTAAGTTTGCTCTAAGTCTCTGACATCCCAGCCCAGGGTAATATCTGTCAGCTCCAATGTCATCATGTAGTCAGAAGAGTCTGTCACTGAGCTGGATTTTCTAGTCATAAATGCCTCATTTAGAAGCCATAAAATTCAAGTTACCATATAGTAAGATTTAAATAAAAGTCTAGAAAGAGTTCATGTCAGATAAGATTAAGTTCGGAAGGTGGCCATCTTTTACTTAGAGAAAGTGGAGAAAGGAACCTTCTCCAGGTTGGGACATTCTCTGTGGACCTCCCAGAAGAGCATATTTGTATCAATTAAAAACCTCAATTAGTTCATGTACAAAATTTTAATTTCTATATAAAGTTACATGCTAATTTTGCAATTTCCTGGGAACCTTTGTATTGATAATTTTTAGTAAATTTTGGAATTTTTTCTGTAGATTCTACACATTTTTTTTAATTGGGGTAAAATACAGGGTGTGGCTAAATATCTTTACTTACAAAATATTCATGACCAACACATACAGAATATTTTGCAAATATCTTACGAGATTTTATAATGAATATTTTGTAAATAAAGGTCCATTTACCTCCAGTTTCCCATTTTCCCCATGTAATGTTGGCTTTTGGAACACCCTGTATACATTACATAAAATTTACCATTTCAACTAGTTTAAGTGTACAGTTCACTGGCTTTAAGGACTTCACATTGTGCAACCATCGCTACCATCCACCTCTAGCACTTTGTCATCCTCCCAAACTGAAACTCTGTCACTATGAAACAATAACTCCCAACCCCCCTTCCTTGGCAATGATGTTTTTGAGGTTTCTTGGAATTAAAATGCTAGTTAATACCTCATCAGGGATATTGGCTCCCTGGGACGCAGTAGTGCTCTGTGGTGTGCACAGGTAGAGTTAGCGCCTTGCATGGAAGACAGCTGTGGGAGGAGGTGCACAAAACCGAAAGGTAACACGAATGAATGAACGAACGGGAAAAATAACCACAGGGAACTCTTTAATCACATGCTGAGTTTCTCACGTAGAAACTCCATTCAGAAACAATTGGATTTCCATCAATAGAGAATTGTTTGTATAAACTACAGTATATCCCCACAGTGGAATACTATGTTCCTGTAAAAAGAGTTTAGAAATACTTCTGGGTACTAAAAAAGGATGATCTTTAGGTTAGAAAAGAAAAATTTAACAGCTTCAATGAGCATAGTTGATAATCCCAAAACCCTGTGTTTAATGTGTACAATTTGGTGAGATGCAACATGTGCATACACTGGTGATAACACTGCCACAGTCGAGGTAGTAAACACAGCCATCACCTGCAAAAACAGAAGTTTCCCGGTATCCTTTTTTCTTTTGTATGTGTGGGGGAAGGGTAAAAACATAAGATCTATTCTCTGAGCTAAATTTTAAGTGCACAATATTAACATTGCACATTGCTAACTATAGGCAAAAATCATTTTATTGTAGTCATTACCTATAGTAGGGAGAGGGGCATGACATAGGGGACAGAATTAAACAGTAAACTTGGCCAGTCTCATTTGCACTATAGATTTGTCTTTAGAACCATGTAGATATTTATGTAATTATTAAAGTGAATTTGGTAATTCCTAAAAATTGAAAGCAAATTGACCCAACCATATGTCAAGTTGGTAGCATAAATACAGAAAGGGATTATTTCAAACAACTTTAAAATACAAGAATTTCACTGTGCATTCTTAGTGGGACATGTCATAAAAATAAAGAGTGACAATAAATGATAAAAGCTATTTTTAGTAATTGTTCTGTTGGTGGAAGTGTTGTGTTATTTTCATGAGATGGTACTGTTATTCTGAGATGGTGAGACATTGTATGTTTATTCCCAGAGACAGTAAAGTATTTATATGTTGGTGACATGGAAGAAGAAAAGATGCATTTTTTAAAATCAAGGGGGTTAAATTAAAACTCTTTAGTTCTGGATTTGCTATGGAAATGCCAGTTTGGACTCATGATCTATTTTATCTTAAACAGACACATTTATTTCCTAACTTCTTCACTGGAAAGGCCTAAAAACAATGACCAATCCAGTAGCTAGTGAACCTCTAGGGCCCAGTCAGCTCCTTGGAGAAGGGCCAATTGTTGCCAATTCAGAGAAGAATTTGTCATGAGCATCTTTTCACACTGGGCTTGGGACTGTGGGGCGTTGTCTTTTTTATACTTGGGACATACACCTGGAGGTTTACATGCTCTTTGTTCCTTTTCTTTAGCATTCAGCATTCTTTTCCCTTTTAAACACTCTCACATTTATGGCATTTGATGTTAACTGGGGGATTTACCCTCTGATCTTCCAGCTGCCCAATTTGAGTTGTCATGTCAATATAGCATTTATCTGCTTCAACTATAAGATTCATCTGATCACTCAACTCTTTTAAGTCAGCTGCCATGATCTTAATCTGGTCCTTAAGCTGTTCCATCTGATAATTCAACTGCTATATCTCATTTGTCATAATTTTTCTCTACTGGCTTTTTCCTTCAGCCTTCTACTTTTTACAGTCTTTCCTTTTCAACTCTTAGAACCTTTGGCTGCCTTAAAGGGACAGGAGCACTTTAGCTGTTTCTTTTTACTCTGGAGTCTTAGCTTTTTTACAGAACTTCACTTCCTGTATTTCTTCACCAGGCCCCTTAATCTACCTCAGTTCTTTTATTTTATTTATTTATTTATTTATTTATTTATTTATTTATTTATTTATTTATTTTAAACAGAACTCTTAACTTCCAAAAAGGGATTCAGGTGTTGGTCTCACAAAAGCTACTTCTTTCTGGCAGTGGGCAAAGATATAGGGGAAGGCAGTTACATGTTCTCTTTCCTAATTTAATAAACTCTTGCAACTGAGGTTAAAGGCTTGTTTATTAAAGGTTCTTCTTATCTCCTACTTCTATCTTTTCTCTTTCCTCTCTAAAGGCTTTTATCTGCTTTTTTTCCCACAGAAGAAGTAGTTAGAATTTGGAAAGAGAAAACGTAGGAAAGAGGAAAAACCAAATGAGAAAGGCCTGTTGTTGGCTGTCTTTTTCTGAGACATTTCTTTTCCCTCTAAATATTTCTATTTCTCTTCTTTCTTATTTGCCAAAGCTTATTTCCCTCTTGGTCCGCATTCACTGAATACTGCTCACAGTGCCATTTGTCAGTGCCATTCACTATCCCACTCCTGACACCACTTGTCTGGGCCCAGGACTGGCTGGGTCTCAGGCCCAGCTTAACTAGGTTCTGTACACAGACCGCTAAGCTACCTTGCTCAGGAACAATTTCTCTTAGGTGCCTGAGGGCTATCTACTTTAGCAGGAGAGAGAGAGAGAGAGAGAGAGAGAGAGAGAGTCTTAGAGAGAGTAAAGCAGTCTTAGAATAGATAGATCTTAGTCTTTGGTAGAGCTTTGTAATCTTTAGCAGAGAGACACTGTGCTGGTGTTCTGCAGGCAGGAGAAGAGACAGAGTCAAAGTAAGTGGGTCTGTGATAGAATGCTTATGCTCCCGACTGCCTTCTCCTCCAGCCTAATATAAGGCTGATCTCGTGCCTCTCAATACCAC
>CAUYRH010044361.1:0-15520 GCA_963574655.1 Perodicticus potto
CTTGGTTTATACCCAGAAGACCAAAAATCCGGTCATTTTTTGACACCTGCCAAATCCAGTGTAAGCAAACGGGTCCCGAGTCTGAGGCGGGGGTGCGCTCTGAGCCCCGGAGCCGTGCGCGTCCGCCGCCAGAGGCGCTCGCGGCGAGAACTCTGCGCCCCGCTTCGCTCCCGGAGCGGGAGAGCCGCGCGCAGCTGCCGCTCACCGTGCAGGTGCCTGGGCTCTGCCTGGGACAGTGACTGCACAATTTCCGCTGAACCCGCACAGTGCGATAATGTTTTGATTATTCTTTGGTTACCTCCTCTAGCTCG
Organism: Perodicticus potto; assembly: GCA_963574655.1. Taxonomy (NCBI): domain Eukaryota; kingdom Metazoa; phylum Chordata; class Mammalia; order Primates; family Lorisidae; genus Perodicticus; species Perodicticus potto. The sequence goes on from CAUYRH010044361.1 coordinate 312, forward strand.
GGTGATTGGAAAGGGAAACATACGCTCATAGCAGTAATCCAGTAATTTTTTCTTGGCTAGTAACCCTTTTATTTCATTTAAACTAAACTTCACTCCATAAAAGACTTGGGAGTGAGGTGGGAGAATCAGCAAGAAAGTGAAGGAACCCCAGTTACTCATCTTAAAACACACCCCTGTGAGGGCTGGAATCAGAACTTGGACTGCTCTTCTTTGGAAAAACCAGCACAAACTTTGTAATGTGTGAAGTAGATGAAGGAGGAGTGATTGACTCAAATAATTCTTTGTTTTGCAAAACGACCGGCAGGGTGGCCCCAAAGTCACCCTTAACATCGCCATACAGAGGGAAAATGGGAAATGGTAACTAAATGTGCCTTTATTTACAAATAGTCATTACAAAATTGTACAAAATATGTACAGAGTATTCTCTGCATGTCACTCCTTTGTAAAATTTTGTAATGCCTATTTTGTAAATAAAGATACATTTGTCTACAATTTCCCATTTTTCCTGTGTATGGTGACTTTACGACTAACTTTTGGGACACCCTGTGTGTATTTACTGAAGCAGTGAACTTGGTGAATTTGAAATATAATTTGTGTTTTTATGGAAGCAGTCTGGTGGGGGAAAGAACTTCAGCTCTGGAGGCAGGAAGACGTGTCCTCAAATCCTGACAGCACTCAGAGGTGCCACCGTGGAAACGCCTCAGCACCTCAGACCCTCGACTTCCAGAGCGTCCAGAGCTGAGCGAGCAGGACGGCGGGGCCTTCCTTTCACAGAATCTGTGGGACGACTGGAAATAATGTCCGTGACTGTCCAGTGCAGGGTAGGAAAGATACTGCACAAAATAATTCCTATTTATAAAGTTTTATTTATTTACACATTTTCGAGAGAAAATCTATTCCATAATACAAAGCCTTCGAATTCTACGACCTGTTATTAACCTGATCGTGAAGAATTCTCCCGTCTTGGGGTCTTATGGCTGCAATCTCCTGGTCCCCTGAGGAGAAACAGCAAACTGAAACCGCCACTGCCAGCCCACTCCATGGGCAGCTGTCCCACTGCAGCAAGTTGGGATTGCCTGTGGCACCTCAGGAAACCTCAGGAAACCTCAGTTCCCCAACTCTACTCCTGAACAATTACATCAAACATTCTGGAAGTGGGCCCAAGTATCAGCGGTTTTTTTAAAAAGCTCTGCAGAAAATTCAAAGTGCAGTGAAGGTGCTGATGAATCATTGCTCTGAACTTTACTTCTGCTGCCACGTGGGTCTGAATCACCTGGGGGTCTTGCAGGTTCTGATCCCGCAGGTCTGAGGTGGGGCCTGACGTGGGCATTTCCGACACCAGGTGAGGGCTGTGCTGCTGGTTCGGGCCCCCACGGTGAGCGCCAGCCTCTTTACCGCACTCTCACTTAGGGTCTCTCCTGTCCCTCCCGCCCACTCTTACCCTCAACTCCCTTCACTGCTCAGGGCTGGGGAAAAGCTCCAATAAAAGAAACTTCATTTTTCCTAGGAATTACTTTTTCTCCTGAGTCATCTTTACTCGTGGGACTGGGATGGCGTTCCTTTCTCCAAGACAGTCTCCAGTCGTTCCTCCCTTTTAAAAGTAATTTGATTTGTGAGAGACATATACTTGTTTTCAGGACAGAAAGGCTGTAATTTCATCAGGAAAAAGACGTTGTCAAAGTATTTGACGTAAGTAGGACACTTTCAGAAATTTGTTTCACTGCTCTGGAAAGTTGTTAAAGACAATCATTTCACACAGCTGAACGTCAAGAAGCACTCTTGTTCTGGCAGTGTTTGTGTAGGTTGAAAACTATTGAGAATTGTTGACTCTTCTGCCACCTGGATTTGGACCCGAAAGCAGTTTTAATCCAAATCGTTGCATCTGGTCATCTGGCTAAACTCTGATAGTCTGAAAGTCTGCAGCTTCTGAGCCGCTGCTCTTGAATGGGGTGGAGGAAGCAGGAACTCCTGGGCAAATCTGGGGCTTTCCCAGTATGTTATAGGGATATTCATTTTAGTCGCGTCCCACCCCGTCTTTCAAAGGAGGGAGCTAGGATATTGGATATCCATTTCTTACCTCCTCGGATTTTTAACACTTTAAGCTGCTGGCTTTTGAGTTAGGCATCTTTGGGTTTGAAACCTCAGCCTTCCTCTTTCTCCTGTCTGAGTACGGGACAAGGTACTTGGATGATTTGCACAAATAATAGTTTATTATGATTTCACGTAACCAGAAGTCATGAGAGGGTTGGTTCCCAAATGGCTCAGCATGTTAGAATTGACCATTTTATGGAGGCGTTACTGCTCTTGTCATAGTGACAATGTCATCCCTCGTGGTTACACGATGCCTGCGGTGTCTCCAAGTACCATCTCTTCACAGGGCAATGTCCTTAGTAGAAAAAGAATACCTGTCCCGTGCCTCTATCTAATCAGGGGAGAAAGTCCTTCCTAGGAGCCTCCCTATATAACGAACTCTATGAACAAATTTCTATGACCCCTATTTTTTTTATAATCTTCTCCCTTAACTAATAATATAATTTTTGAGTTCTTTCCCAGAAGTGGTGGATTTTCTGCAAGGCAAAGGAGCTGAGATTCTGAAGGCCCCAATACCAACTTTCCAACACCAAGATTCACCGTTCCCCACAACTTGCCCTCAATGCACACAGTTCCTCGTTAGTGTGCTACAAACTTGCCCAGGGCACATGGCCCCTCCTTTAAAGGTCCATGACCTCCATTAGTCTGGGAGATGAATTTGAGGCAGCTCCTCCCAGCAGGACATCTGTAGAATGAAGAATTCTTTCCTCCTTTGACCATTTTCAGTGTCTCCATCATTGGACTCTTGTGTGAGCAGTGTCTACACCTGGGCTGAACCCCCTCGTGGTCTTCACAGCCCCTAGTCCACCACCTTCCATCTCACTGGGCAGGAACATGTCCCAGGCCAGCCCCAAACCAATCCCTGGAGAAAGAGAATAGAACTGTCATGAAGGACTGGGGCCTGTCATCACTCATCCCAAGGGGCAGAGTCCCCACTGCCACTCAGAGCACAGCAGCAGTGTGGGGAGCCTGTGGCCTTCCGATTTCAAGACTGTTTTCTTTAGGCATTAAAGGACATAAGAAGATCCTCTTTTTCTGCTGCACACCTTTTAATAAAGGGATTTGTTGTATAAAATTTGGAAATCATCTCCAAACACATGTTTTCACTGAATGTTACTTAGAAAAATTATAAGACAAATAAGTTTCTTATCTTGGCAAAAATGAATGTTTCTTAATTTTCCTGTTGCTATACTGCGGACAGCTCAGTGATGACGGTCTGGCTTGTTGTGAAGGTACTAAGTGCGTTGGCAGGTCAGAATTGACTTGATCTGGCACACGGGTGCAGGGACTTGGTTTCCCAGCACACAGCTGACTGTGCACTGCAGCCCCAGAGGCCACACCTGGGGGGTCAGCAGTGCAGGGGTCACTCAGCACGTCTCTAACCTAGTGACTCTACGTCTGATCGGAGCAGGGCCCAAGTACGTGGCAGCCATGGGAGCTTGTTTGGTTGTTTTAGTTTGTTTTCATGGGTTGCCCTGTTAACTTTGATGGTCAACTCATTTTGAAAAGATGAGATCAATGTGTAATACCAGACATTTCTTGAAAATGAAATATTTAAAGATATTTGAGGCAAGTCTGAGAGAAGTGAGAATCAAGAGTAGCTACCAGCGAGGAACTGCAGACTGCAATGTTTTTGGAGGTCAGGGACCTATAACTTCTCTCTGTCCCCATCAGTCATGTAACATAATACTCCACATTCTGCAGTGGCAACCCAGGGCGGAGGGATGAGATGCCCCAGAGACCCTCTTCCCTCCCGAAACATGAACAGTGCAGGCCAGAGGGCTGTGTGCACCCGTCCGCACTCGAGGTGATCATCCTGGCCCAGCGTCTCCTGGGGAGGCATCTCTGTGAGGCCCGAGGAGGCCCAGGGAGGCCTATCAGTGCCATCTTTCCAGGCTTCCTTATTCTTGGTAGCTCTTGAAGTCTTCCCCAGCAGGACATGCAGAGCACAGACTTCCTCACCTAGGGCCCCCTGTGGGTAGGAGTTGCCTTGAGGTTGAAGCTGACATTGTGGGAGTAACGCTGAGTCAGAGTGTGGTGACACAGAGCCAGGGTCTGAACCACGTACTGCGGGTTTAATTCCTATAGGTGGCTCTGTCACCAGCCAGCTACGTGACTGTAGGTGAATAGCTCCACCTTCCTCCTGGGAAGTGGTTGCCTCACTTTCCTCACCTCTGTCACAGCATCTGCCACAAGGAAGTCACTGTGTACGACCATTGTCACCTGCAGCCCTCCCCCTTCTGACACCCTGCGTCTCAACATCAGCAATTCTAGATGGGGCCTGTACACAAGGAGCACCAACTTAGAAAACCACTGGGCTACCAGATGGTGCTAAAACAGTCTTGTAGCTGTGTGGCTGTGGTCACTATGTTTGTTTTCAATTTTCGTAATTATCTTGCAGTTTTTTAATTCTCAAATTAAAGTGCAAGATCTGCTCTATTAATTTCTTCAAATATGCAAGGTGGAATCACTGCATATGTACATTGGATAAAAAGTGGACTGTCTTCAGAATTAAAAAAAAGAAGAACATTTATTAAGAGGTAAGCCCTGTACATTGCAGAACAAATACTCAACCAATTTATGCACAAGGCCCCCCATTTCTAAATTAAATTCTAGGGGTGATATTATTGTGTCCAGACTAATGATCAGGCTACCTTATTACATAGTCTCTCCACCTATGACTGAATCACATCCCTGCCTCTCCTGTTGAGGAGGATTGCATGGCACGATTACTACCTGTTTGGCTGAAAACAGGTTGTACTATTGAGGAATGAACTCTAGTTAGTGGTTAGGAAGACTAATAAACAGGTCATGTGCAGTTGGGATTTTTGTTTAACTGGTAAAATATCCAGCTGGCATTACTGAGAGAGTCTCTGTAATGTGAGTGCTTCTGATGGTTGGAAATCAGCAAAGTGGGCGAGGTGTTGGTCACACGCTGACTGTACCTGGACCTGAATGACTGTGTTGTGCTAGTCCTTTGGTCACTGAAAAGCTGCATATATGCACCACGCGTGCGCAGCTGCTGCATCTCAGCAGGGCCGCGGGCTAGCTCAGGTCGGTTGCATTGCAAAGTCACTACAAGTCCTGACTCTAGACTTGGACTCCCTGGATTCAGATCACAGCACCAGTCCACTGGCCTGGATGTGATTTTAGGCTGACCTCTCTCAGGATCTATTTCCTTGCCTAGAAAATTGATATAACAATAGTACCTCCATCGTTGACTAGCTGTGAGCGCCCCGAGTGCTGATGTCTGTCCAGGGCTTGGCTCAGAGACTGTACGGGATCCACGCTCTACATTCTCACTATTACTATTTCCTGTTGTCATTCAAGACAATCCCCACCTTGACCCTGAATTGGTAAACAACAAAATGACAAAGAGAAATCTCCCGATTAGTACGAGATTGTCTTTATTCAGGGAACTCTAATTTGCGTTTCCGTTAAGTGCTTTTAATATCGTGAGATCAGACGGTTCTGGAATTGGGCACCCACCCGGTTTCAGTCAGAACTTGTGAGTCAGGTTGAGACTAGCTGTCACCTTGTTACACTGTTTCCACACTCCCCTCACTGTTTTCTTTGGTAAGTGGAGGAGCTGTTGAAAAAACTCCCCTAGTAGGGAGCAGGCTCCTGGGAGGAGGCTGTGACCTGCCCCCAGGCTCGCAGAAGGAGGTTTCCACACAACCCACTGGGCAGCTTGAACAGCAGCCAGCTGGGACAGCACTGCCACTGCGGGCTGCCACCTCCTGAATTCTTTTTCTTGATCTTTATAGCAACCCGTGGAATAGGACTTTCATTCATCTTCATATGAGGAAACTAAAGAGAGGTGTATGATGTGTCTAAATCCACACAACTCGTAAAGGCCAGTGTGTGCTTTGAACACTATACAATGTGACATGCAAGAACCTTGTGTCTGAAAGTTGTTGTCCCTCTGAGGCCTGTATGGTGCTTATGCTTTTGGAAGGAAAAGAACTTTGGCTAAACTTCTTTTTTCTTCTTTTACAGACTCAGTTGCTTAGTTTCTCACTGCAGCTGATCTTGGAGGGCAGCCAGCTGGGCTCAGCTCACTGAGTTTTACTGTTTCACTTTTCGGAAGCCACAGAGTGATTCTGATCCTCACCTGCACTTGGCTTAGTGACTTCATCGTACAGGTACTGACTTTGGTAGTCCTGGCCTGGAGGATCTTCCAACCAGGTAAAACTAAAGACCACACACAGGCAAAGAGTTTTTATTTTGTGACTCACTTGGGGAGTATGGAGCAAGCCCCCCATAACGTGCTCTCGCTGAAACCCAGAGGCCGTGAAGGGGTCTGAGATGCTGCCCTCTGACACCCCGGTGGACTGGGGTTTGCTGCTGTTACTGGTGGTTATGCGGAAAGATGTGCCGTGCTCAGTTAAGTTTATGAAAGTCTGCTCAGCATGGAGTTAAACAAGGTTCTCCAGAGCCTTCTATTTGACAAAGTTCACTGAGAATTCCCACGAATTCAGGCAATTTAAAGATTCTAGAATCACTGTTTATGGTGCGTCTTGAGAGAATCCTTTCTTTCAAACGCATTTTGAGATGGTAAAAGTGTGTTCCTTCAGAAGAAAGGTTTAGCATGTAGGCTCAGGGTTAAATCCAGGCTCTACCACTCAGGTGCTGTGTGACTTTTGGAAAGTTACTTGAACTCTCTGTGCCTCCGCTCTTTCTTCATCGGTAAAATTAATATAACAATGACATCTATCTTATAAGGCTTTGTAAGTTATGGTTTTGGTTAGTATTCCACGAATGTTAGCTGTTATCTTTAAGAAATCATACTTCAAGTTTGAATTTTTGGGTTTCTTCACCCTCAGGGAATTTAATCCTCTTCACTCTTTTGTTTTTATGTGCTGAACTGGGAGGAATAAAAAGAAAAAACCCAAAACAAAAACAAAGGAACAAACAAGCCTTGATCATTGCCTTTGTGGTAGGCCATGCCTAAGACCCGTATGTAAAAATAACACAGTGCAGTGCAAGCATCAAGGACAGCAAGAATTTCCTTATTTGGTAAGAGGGATCCTTGTGGTTCCTCTCCAACTTACACACAGGTCATGTTGGGAGTCTGTAATTTAGAGTTCCTGGGGCCAGGGAATTCCTCATCAGGGGCTCCTTCCACGAGCAGGTCCCACGGCAGGAACAGCTGTGAGGGCAAATGACTGGGGAGGCCTTCTCAGCTGCCCCTGCCTCCAATAACTCTGCAAGGCTAGACCTAGACGTTGTGGTCCAAGACGTCCACTTGGCTAGTTTTATAAAAACGTTGTATTAACCTGGATGGAGTTGAGAGCATTCTCCTGAGTAGAGTATCATAAGAATGGACAAGCAAGTATCTGGTGCACTCAGTGCTGATGGGACCCCCGTAGAGGAACAACTGCCTGTCCACACAGAAGCAAGACAGACTAGGAGAAAGGAGGGGAGCAGGCAGAGGGCTTGGGGAGCTCTCCCCTGACAGGGACAAGGTGAGGGTGGACTGCACACCCCGGGTGGGGGCTCAGTTACAGCTTAGATTTTACCTGACAAAGGCAACCAATGTAACCTCATCATTTGTACCCTCACAGTAATCCGAAATAAGAACAGAAGACAGTCAGACAATGTCAGACTGCTCATAAAAGCCTTAAGACTTGTGATGAGTAAAATGGTGCGGTGGACACAGGACTGAAGGAGACGGATGCCACTTCTTTCTCATTTTCACGGCTCCCCTATGGGATTGGTGGAGGGAGGCCGTGCTGCCGTCTCAGGGACTGCGGGAATCTGGACAGACCACGAACAGCCCCTTTCAAAGTCGTCTTCCTCCAACACCATCTTCAGAGCGTTGGACCCATCTCCCTTCCAAGAATAGTTGAAGCAAACTCCCCTGTATTTCAACCTAGGTAACAGACGGCAGGAAGGGTAAAGATGGGGTGGTGGGGGGACTGCAGTGTAAGGGAAGGGTGTGTTGCTTGAGCAGGTGCGGTGGCCCAGAAAATCCTGCTTCCTGATCTGGGGGGGAGGTGAAGTGGGGAGGGCTCTGAGACACTCCCCTGGGAGATTTGGGTTTAGATAGTAGCAGGCAGCATACGGGAAGCCAATGTGCGGACATCCCAGCCAGGCAGGTGGAATTAATTCTCTGGAATACTCAGGGAGAGGATTACAAAAGGAGGGGAAGGAAAGCCGCAGTGAAGTGAAAAGGGGAAAACTGGTGCCACCATTAGGACTTCAGGATGACTAGTTATTGATGGTCAGAGGGAGGAGTCAAGAATAATTCTCTACTTAGTTGACTATGTTAGGGGGATTCGAATGCTATCGAAGGATAAAGAATAAGTTTGAGGAAGAAATCGCCCCGGGTTGTTGGCTATCAGTTCCCAGAAAAGCCTGTTGCTGGAACAATGCTAAGTTTATTAGAACTCAGTACAGCTATCGTGGCATCTCAAAGTGCTGAATTATGGCATTTTAGAGCCTGGGTTGGGTGATGTGAAGGCTGGTTTTGCAAGGAGAACGATAGCGGGGAGCAGTGGGAACAGTGAGACAAAGGTTTTGAAGTGAGTCTGGATGAGAAACTGTGAAGTCTTCCTAAATAGCTGCGTGACTCACAGACTTAACTTCCAGGAAAGGGCATTTCCTGGATCAAGCAGCTCCATTGTTTTTCTTGGCCCTGGTGCTATTTAGCATATAGACACGGATGGAGGGTACGCACAGTCCCATGTCCCACACCAATCAGGTCCGTTACCAGTGAACACAGGTGGGAAGTCCGTCCCTCACCCCAGAATTACTTAGTACTGTGATTTTGTGGAAGCAAATCAGTGTCTCACAGTTGTGTCTGTGTTAATACACAGTGGTGTTTTGCTGAGGGCGTTCATTATTGTCGTTGTGTGTTTTGTTTTTGTGTGTCATCTCAAGGATGTCAGAGCTTGAATTAGAGCAACAAACAAATGTTTGTAACTTTCTTGTTAAACTTGGCAAGAGGGAAAATGGAATCGGGAACATGGTGTCCAAGTTTACAGTGACAATGCCATGAAGAAAATGACAGTGTACAAATGGATTAGACATTTTTCTGAGGAGAGAGAGTCACTGATGAAGAGAGGGGCAGGGCAGCTGGTGATAAGCAGAATTGATGAAAACATTGCAAAAAACGAATTGTGCCTCAAAATCATCAGGTGACTGCAAGAAACACGGCAGACCAAGTAAACATCCATAGAGAAACTGCTGGGAAAACCTTCACTGAAAATCGTGCCAAACAACTCATGGTTCTTGCATCACATCAATACACCAGCTCACATGTGACTGACAGGGAGTTTTTAGGCAGTAATCAAATGACTGCCCTGGAACACCCTCCCTACACACCTATTCTGGTCCCTAATGACTTTTCTTTACCTAAAGGTAAAGGAAATACTGAATGGAAGACACTCCAGTCGCATTCAGAACATCAGTGGTACTATGAAGACATCTCTTATGGTCATTGTAGAAAAAGAGCTTCAAAATTTCTTTGAAGGGTGGACTAGGCACTGGCGTCAGTCATAGCTTCCAAGGGTAGTACTTCAAAGGTGACTATAGTAATATTCAGCCATGAAGTATGTAGCGCTTTTTCTAGGATGAGTTCATGAACTTAATTGTCATGCCTTTATATGTATCCCCAGTAAATCACAGCTTCTTCGAGAAGACTATGTAAATGAGATACTTCTTAAGAACATATGTGCATAATGTGTTTATTTCTCTCCTGACAGCTAAGTGGAGAGATAAACTTAATCATTTACTGCCTAAGGAAAATTATACTGCAATGACTCATTTTTTTTTAAAGTTAATGACACTTAAAAGATTCCTATGCTTATTTTGTATTCTGAAATGTGAGGCTCAGAGAGGTTATATAGAGTTAGAAGCCAAGTTCCTGATTCTCAGATTGGGATTTTTTCCATTTCAACATTCTGCCCTTCATGGTTTCCCATTATTGCTTCATGTTTCAGGGGCATCTTCCCTCTACTCAGGCAGTGACAGAGTGATGGAACACTCACCAGCACAGCTGGAACTCTAGGAACGAATTTGTTTTTATTAGATGCCTGGGCCATAACTTAGCTCAGGGTTGGGGGTGGATGAAGGCAAGTGTTCCAAACGGACTGTGTGGACGAAGGTGTCCCAGACAGTTATCTCGGACAGCAGAAGGTGCCTGCTTTTGACAGCAACCTCCAACTCCTGGGCTTAGGCGATTCTCCTGCCTCTGCCTCCCAAGTAGCTGGGACTACAGGCGCCCGCCACAGTGCCTGGCTATTTTTTGGCTGTAGTTGTCATTGCTGTTTGGCAGGCCTGGGCTGGGTGTGTGTGGCTGGCGCCCTAGCCGCTGAGCTGCAGGCACTGAGTCCAGGTCACTTGTTTTGTCAGCAGAAAGAACTCTGGCAGCTTTCTCAGCTTAAGAGCAACCCGACTGGAAAGCTCCAACGTTCCAGGCTGAGGAATGAGTGAATAATAGCTGAACTGACATTTTATGCACACAGATAACCAGCTCCTTCCTTACCAGTCACAAAAAATGACTGTTCATTCTGTTCCTTATTCTTTTATTTGCATTGGCCAAAGCTGCTATTCGTGTTAGCTGTTGTTTATCCACAGACAAAAGGATACATCTTAGGTAAACAGAAACCTATCTGCTTAAAAAACAAAGGAAAAAGATTTTGACTCATTGCTTTCAATAGGGTCTTATAAATGGTTACTTTGAATATACATGATTCATAAAGAACAAATATACAGTTAAAAATGAGACAGGGATACCTCAGTTTTGAGGTGGGTTTTGTAACAAATCTATTCATTATAAATACTGATTATTTTGTATGCGAAGTTCAGTGGATGATTATTTAAATCTTCCCTTCTTTTTAGTGATCTCTTTTTGTTTTAAAAACAAAAGGAAGCTTTGATACTTGGAATAGAAACAGACTTTGGGAAACTGGGGGAAACTGGGTGGTGTTGCAGGGGGCACAAAGTGAGCAATGCTTTGATTTCATTTCTTTTTTCTTTCTCATTAACCTTAACATTAAGAGTATTAACGTTAAAAGATGTTAATACTCTTTGCAATGCACAATTATTACTCCAACAAAGCCTACAGTGGAAAATAATCAGTAATAAGCAAACAAGAATATTTGCATAATAGTCATACTAACCCAAAATTGGTAGACAACACCAATGAATTCAGCCTGGACACAATTTGTGTAGCATTTATCTCTTAGCATTTCATGTTGTACATTTCAATCTAGAACTGTTCTCTCTCTCTCTCTCTCTCTCTCTCTCTCTCTCTTTCCTTCCTTCCTTCCTTCCTTCCTTCCTTTCTTTTTTCTTTCCTTTCCTTTCCTTTCCTCTCTCTTTCTCTCTCTTTCTTTCTTTCTTTCGACACAGAGTCTCACCATGTTGCCCTCAGTAGCGTGAAGTGGTGTCACAGCTCACAGCAACCTCAAACTCTTTGGCTTAAGCAATTCTCTTGTCTCAGTCTCCCATGTAGCTGGGACTACAGGCGCCCGATACAACACCTGGCTATTTTTTGGCGCAGTTGTCATTGTTGTTTAGCAGGCTCTGGCCAGGTCCAAACCTGCCAACCCTGGTGTATATGGCCAGTGCTCTACCCACTGAGCTACAGGCACAACTTTGAGATTATTTCTTGATCTTTTCCTTTTTTTCTTTGATGTTAGTTATTTTGATGAAAGCCAGAGAGGATAAAATGTACAAAGGAAATTGTTAGCACATTCTTTTAAAGGACCTACTATGTGCCACACTGTTTTAGGGACCAGCAAAAGCAGTGGTTCTCACTTGCTTAAGGTTTATATGGGATGGGGTGCAATAGAATAAATAAATGGACACAGTAATTATTTCACACAGTGGGGGTTAATGCCGTCTGGGTATCCCCAGATGGTGATGATAGTGGGCTGTGACTTGAAGCCATCCAAACTGGGGACAGAGTGGTCTAGGCAGAGCACAAGACTCTGGGTGAAAACGGCGTGAGGATGAGAAAGAAGGCCCAGGGGTCGGTGCTGCCTGAGCGCGGGACTGGGCGAGCAGAGAATCTGCGGGCCAAGGCAGGGAGTCTGTGTTCGAGGCACAGGGGAGTCGCTGGCCATCTCAAAGCAGGGTAGCAATATGATTTTATTTGTTTGTTTCTTTTACACATCCCCGTCGCTGTCCTATGGAGTGGAAGGGAGGGCTATTAGGAGGCTGCTGTGCAGACCCAGGTAAGAAGCGCCTGCGTCTGGAGGCAGGTGGCGGGGAAGGTGGAGTTGCCAGACGGTCTGAGATGCGCCCTGAAGGTAAATGCAGAACCGTTGATGGATGAAGCGGCACTGTGGTAGGAAAGGGAGGGCGTGAGGGTGCATTCGTGGCCTCCGACCCGAGCAGCTCCGTGGGTGATGGCGTCGCTACCACACGGAGGGGCCGTGGCTGCGAGCTGGTTTGCAGGGGGCTGTTTTGGCAGTAAGATCCCAGAAGCCGCTAAGACTTCCACGGGAGCGTCACTGCGCAGAGACCTTTACGGAGCACACCGCAGACTCTCGGTTTTCACTTGTGCGGTTGATGGGTTGGTTGCAGGGGAAGGTGGGGACAAGTGGAGGAGAAAGAGACGGGTGAAGAGGAGGGGACGCGGCGCGGGGAGGGGCGGGGAGCTGCCAGGGGCCGCCCCGCTCCCGCCGCCCAGCGCTGCTGCAGGCCCAGGCACAGCCCAGCCAAGGCTCTGCCTCAGGCACCTGAGAAAAAGCTCACCGTGTCCTGCTCAGACCTTCTTTCCGGGGCTAACACGAGGCACTTCCCAGGAAGAGGAAAACAGCGGCAGGCCCACATCTTCTTTCTTTTGCAACCCTCATTTATATTTGAAATGTGACATGTGTGTTTTACTTTTTATTACAGTTGTCACATTAAGGCTTCCTAGTCTATACGTTCTGGGTGCAGTGAGATCTAGCAAACAGGAAAAGAAAATATTTACTCAAATAGTGAACATTTACCTCCTTGAAATTATATTTCAATAAATATAACTTGAATGATTCACTTAAAGGAATTTTTTAAGCCACAAAGTATTCATAAGATAGATCATAAGATAGATCTTATGAATGATTTATTTTCTTTTATGTACTCAATTGCTAGCTGGATTGTAATTTCAAGTGGAATGGTATTTAAAGTTACTAAATAATATGTCAGTAATGACTATGGTTTTAAATTTTTTGTCTTGAAATAGATTCGTAAGAAATTGCAAAGATGTACAGAGGGGTCCACTGTACTATGCCCTTAATCTGGTAGCAAGCATTACTTTTAAAAGTCTAATATATTTAGTTTTAATTAATTGGGTCTTTTGGTGAAAAGAAAAAATATATTTCGGTGGTCTGTGTGTCCAGAGAGGAATGACTAGGGCAGGCACAAGTTGTTGACCGGCTTTTTCATTATAAAAGTAACACAGTTCATTGTGCACCATTGTAAAATATGAGAGCAGCGGAAGAAAAAAATTTAAATCACTTAAAATACAGGAACTGAGTATTATAGAAACATACATGTGAGGCCTTGTGTGGGAGAGGGAAGAGTGCGGCACAGGTCCCCAGGGTAGTCCAGACACCACAGAGGATGTGGGACTTTGACCATCTGACTGGATCTCAGAGTGCAAGTGGGAGTGTGGCTGACGGCTGTGCAGAACTTGGCAGGGAAGCCTCATGGAGGGAGGGCCTTGTAACTCAGCTTCCATCAGCCTTTAGCCTAAAAACCATGGGGGAAGCCATCATAAAATTCGAAGATGAGAAATAATATGATGAGCTTCGTGCTTTAGGAAGGTCATTTCTGCCTACAGTGTGGGGAGTGGGCTGTTGTGCAGCAAGGGCGGAGCCAGGAAATGAGCTTTTCTGATAATCCAGGCAAGGAATGATAGATGTGGACGGGTGAAGTGTCAGCGGACGCTGATAGGATTTGGAGGCCGATTGATGGGATATGCAGAGCTGAGAAACGGTCAGAAGTCGGAAGAGATTCCAGTGTTCCTGCTTGGACATGAAGTGGCTGTGGTTCCATTCACAAACAAGTGAAGAGGCCTGGGAGATGATAGCTGGCTTTGTATTTACCTATTTGGGGCGAATCTTAAGCCATCTACGTGGGTATGTCCTAGAGACAGAGGAACCACAGTTCTTTAATTTGGGAGAGAGGTCTACAAGTGATTAGCAAGTCAATGGTTACTTGAATAAAGGGAATTCTAAAGTAAAAAGAGAAAGGCCACAGGCAAAAGCCCTGAAGAACAGTAATTTGTTAAAAAGTGCAAGAGAAAGAAGACTTTGCAAAATAACTGAGGCAGGGTAGCCAGGGAAGAAAAAGTGTAATCAGAACTGTGTAACGTCAGGGAAACCAAAGGAAGAAAGGTGTACAGGAGTGGGGGTGTAGGCATCAGGGTCAAGTGCTCCCGAGAGGTCATGAAAGAAGAAAAAGAAATGAAGGAAGGAAGGAAGGAAAGAAAGAAAGAACCACGTCTGTAGACATGTCCACCCTTCCTACCTTAATCAACAGGAATATTCAAAGACCTCTAGAAATATACAGTGTAAGTTTCTCCAGTGCTGGGAGCAATTACACTTACTATTACCTAGGTGGTGAAAATCTCAAGTAATATTTTATTAGAAAAATGTTATTGCTAAAGTTTGGAGACTGTTACATGAGCAAATGTTAGGAAGGGAGGCCCAAGGCACCCTCTGAGTGAGGGGCAAGGGAGGTGTGGGGTGTTCCCAACTCTGAACTCCACTTTATTTTTTTTTTAATTATTTTTTATTGAGTTATAACTGTGTACAATAATTCGGTCATGGAGTACAGTCTGCGGGCTTCACATACAATCGGAGATATTTTTATCAACCTGATTAATATAACATTCATGATATTTTCTCATTTACTATGTGAAAACAATTTTGATCCGTATTTAGAAGTTTTCTCCTGACCCTTCACATATGCACCACAAGTATGATCTCACCCTTTATCCTCTCTCCCCCCACCCTGTCCCTCCCCTTCCCTCCCTCACCCTTTTCCCCATCTTATTGTGCAATAAGTGGGTTGTAGCCTTCGCTTGCAAGATATAAATTTGCTTCATATTAGGGGTGTATACATTGGATACTTTTTCTTCCATTCTAGAGATACTTTGCTAAGGAGAACATGTTCCA
>CAUYRH010044365.1:0-41165 GCA_963574655.1 Perodicticus potto
GCCCCATATACTGAAGGTGGCGGGTTCAAACCTGACCTCCGCCAAACCGCAAAACAGAAAAATAGCCAGGCGTTGTGGCAGGCGCCTCTAGTCCCAGCTATTTGGGAGGCTGAGGCAAGAGAATCGCCTAAGCCCAGGAGTTGGAGGTTGCTGTGAGCTGTGTGATGTCACGGCACTCTACCAAAGGGTGATAAAGTGAGATTCTGTCTCTACAAAAAAAACAAAACAAAACAAAACAAAAAATAAGATTGTTTTGTTGAAAAGTGAGGAGACCACACAGAATAGGGGGAAATATTCATAAACTATACATCTGGTGAGGTATTAATATTCAAAATATACAGGAAATTCAAACAACTCTATAACAATAAAACAAATAACCTAATTAAAGTTTTTTTTTTTTTAGAAAGCAATTTCACTTTTATAAGATAAAATATTTCATGCAAAGTATTAACTCTGCCCCCCCAAAGCCCAACCTCCCAACATACAAAAAGCACTGAATTTTTTTTATATAACTGAATCATTGCAGGGAAACGGCCATCTTCCTCTAAGTTCAGCGGCTTTAATTTTGCTCTACTTGCTAAGTTCTTGTTATATTTAATATATATTTTTACTGAATACTGTTAAAGGATATACTTCAGAAAAAAAACATTTTTTTTTTTTTGCACTTCTATCTATATTAGTGAGAGAACTGGTAGCTAGTTTGCTACAACAGAGACTCCAAACAATAAAAACAAAAAACAGTGGTTTGAAACAGTAGAAATTTATTTCTTTTATATCTAAGTCTAGAGGTGAGTGATATAAGCTGGCAGCACAGCTCTGCTTCAGACGGTCATTCTGGATGCCTCTCCCTGGACCATGCTCTCCAAAAGCTCAGTTTTGGCACCGTCCCCTGGCTGCCCTTCCGTCTCCACTCTACTGCTCCCACACAGGAGCCCCATGGAAGCCCAGAGGGACTGCATTTCCCAACTTTACTCACAGGTAGAGCCATTTGTCTAATTTCTGGGCAACAGCACGTGCACAGGAAGGACGTGTGAAGACTGGATCGCGCTTCTAACAGTCTGGAGTGGACCCCTGTCCTGTACTCTTTCCACCAGCTCCAAGGCAGACATCACAACCCGCCACTGGTGGCGAAGCCTCCAGACAGATGGAGCCCACACCTACCATCACAGGGCCAACCCACGGCACCAGCGTGTGAGTTTGAACGAGAAACAGCGTTCCACCTTGGTGTGAGCAGTGTTAAGTTGGGTCTGCGTCACACGGATCTATATCCTAAACGCTGTACTAACATAATATTTGCACTTCTTCTTTCTGCCCTTTTCTTCTCCTATCAGCACATCTAGAAGCTTCTTCCACTCCCATTTTTTTTTCATATGGGATTTGTTTTGCTCTATGAAAAATAAAATTAGGAAACGTAGAAATTCAGATTCCTCCTTAACAAAAAAAGAATAATAATAATAACGATCTCCAAAATGTGTACTGACGTAAGCAGCCAAATGGCCCTCTCCAGACAAGAATTAGCAGGGCGACCTCTCCATCTTATGTCCTAACTGCAATGTAAACTGTTCAAGAACAGAAAATTGTGCCTAGAGCTGTCGGTAGGTAAATTTCACCAAAGACCATGTAGCAACCAGCATAAAAATAAGAAGAATAAAATCTTAGGAAAAACAGACTATGAAAAAAATAATAATACCAAAGGGTTTGAAGCTATATTCCCGATAAAATAATAATACCAAAGAGTTTGAAGCCATATTCCAATGTCAGAAATTTAAATGATTTGAGTTGTGGTGGCATGGCAGAGAGAGAGCCAGCCCTTGAGGATGGCAGAAGAATACCGATGTGCCTATTTCATGGGGTTGGTGCCTCGTTTCTTTCAGTTTTAACTGTGCTTTATTTTATTTTATTTTTATGATGCACAAGCATTGTTGCCTTAGGCACAACTTTGATAGCTACAACTTCCTGTTCTGCCTGCCCATCTCTCACCAATCAATATTCAATGAGGTGCCAGAGTAATTTCCTTTTTATAAGACTCTCACCACTTCCTGACACTTTTCACATTTCTTTCCTAATTATTTTGAGATTTTGACACCAGATAGAGAGTTCCTGTCCCTCCTGACAGGCATCCACCCTCTACACAGGGGTCCGACATTCGCTCAGCCCCGGCCCGTCAAGCCTTTTTTTTGTCTACTGTTTTTCTTCCTGCCACCCTCCCCAGGCCAGGAGCTCTAGTCTAACCTGCCTTTGCATCATAAGGAGTCTTTAATTTTTTCTTCTAATATTCAGTACTATTCTCAGGAAACACTTCTTAAAACTTTCAGATTGCCCCCTCAATCACTACTAAAAAGACTTTGCCTGGAGGAAAAAAAATTGAAAACCAGAAAGCATTAATGCTGATCCAAGTGGTTCAGGATCTCTTATAAATCATGTGTTTTAGGTAAATGACTCTCATCTTCCCTGGGCATCAATAAGTATGTACCTGAACTAATGTCCCAAGTATTTTTTGAGCTAAAATCTTAATGATCATACCTTAAAATTTTTGTGTCATATTATAATACAAATGTACAATATTATAGCAATGAATCCTTCCAAATATGTGAAGTATAGTGAATGCATCTATACCATTATCTATGCAATCTTTTTTTGTGATCAACATTAATTTATTTAAAAAAATTTGACACAATTTTTATGTAAAAACATTTACGTATCTTAAATATAAAAATGTAATGTAATAAGAACATTTGTTTTAACTTCTCACATCCTGTATGTATTAAACCCAAAATAAATATACATTTTATATCTCCCATACCTGGCGTATGTTTACTGTGATTTTTCCTATAAATAATTTCCTATCTGATGAGATTTCCTATTCACTAAATAATAAAAGGTGAGAATGTTAACACTATACATCGATGTTAATGTATGTGCCAATCTGCTACCTTCTTGAACAGTTAAACACATGAGTGGCCAGGGCTGGCATGAAAGGAAAATGCTGATTTAGATCTCACAAGACCGACTAATTCTTCACGGATACCAGAGGAATATCACTGGAACTTAGAAGTGTTACAGACACACTGGGTTAGAGGGAACAAACTCTCTTTGGTGATCAAGGCAACCTCAGATAATATTTATATAATTGTTCGACAGCATACTACCAAAAACCAGTGACATTAATTTCCACCTTACCTCACGTGACAGCAGAAAAGGTTTACAGGTTCTGTGGAAGTGAACGGCCTCATCCCTAGCCAAAATCTGAAGTTATACATTAATCTTTGCTGAATGAATAAATGGTAACCATGGGCAGAAGAATTGTACAAAATTGGATTAATAACATTCACTTTTTTTTTTTTTTTTTTGCAGTTTTTGGCCAGGGCTGGGGGACCCACCACCTCCCGCATATGGGGCTGGCGCCCTACTCCTTTGAGCCACAGGTGCTGCCCAATAGCATTCACTTTAACGAAGAAACTTAAGCTTGAACCCAGCAAAGCAAGTTTGAAATCAGTCACCATAAATCAGTCCCACATGAACTCAGACACAGTCCGACTGAGCTCAAGGCTGAGAAGGTTTCAGTCTACTTAGGCAGAAAACACTAATAAACTCATCTAGAAAGAAAAGTAACAGAATATATTGGAAAGTGTAAGAAAAATTTAGGATCCTTGTTCTGATTTTGACACAGAAAGTGGAAGTTTGCACTAGTGTCTTAGAGTCTATTTTCTCTTTTCTTAAAAGTAGATTTTGAGAGAGTCTCTGTTATGCTCTGTCATGAATTAGATTGTGTCTTCCCCAAATCCCTGTATGGAAATTTGGATCTCTAAGACTTCGGCATGTGACCGTGTTTGGAAATTGGGCCTTTTCTGAGGTAATCAAGTTAAAGTGAACTAGGAGGGCAGCCCCTAATCCACTGGGACCAGTGTCCTTAGGAAGCCATGAGATCTGGATACACAGATATCCACACAGGGAGAACGTGATGAATACGAGGATGACCACACACGCCCAGGACAGAGGCCGGGAACAGTCCTTCCAGAAGGAACCGATCCCGCAAACACCTTGACTGGGGCTTCCAACCTCCAGCACTGGGAGGCAGTAAATTCCTGCTGTTTAAGTTTGTGGTCGCTTGTTACAGCAGCACTACAAACTAATAATCTCTAAGGTCCTATCCACTCTGAAATACTTTTATTTGGGAAGAAAGCTATTAGATGGTGACTGAAAAAAAAATATGGGTAAAAGTGGAAGAATTGGTATGACATACCAACTCTGAGAGCTAGCAGAGGCAACAGTACCTAGCCCAGAGCCAGAGTAAAAATAATAATAATGATAATAATGATGAATAACAATGGTAATAAATAAAAAGCTCCAACAACTGTAGCCAAAGAGCAAATACTAAATGCTTCAATGAGGCCAACGTAGCTAAGTCATGGTGTCTGCTATCGTAGAACAGGGAGAAAAGTTGCTTATAAATTCACAATATCTCTACATGAAGTAAATGCTAGTGCTGCTTTTTCTTTCAATTTCACTATTTAAAAATTAACATGCCCCAACTGAAACAACTAGAAACTTTCTGAACCCTTACACTATAGACAGCTTTCAAATATTAGTGAACCCTTTTAGACTTTTATCTGTCCTTACATTAAAAATAAACACCAAAAATGTAATTAAACAACAAACCCACAAAACTATATTTCTGTGGATTTTAATTTATCCAATTGAGTGTCAGGTAGTATTTGTGTTAGGAACACAGGCATACCACATGCCACAGGCAATATATAAAAATCACAATGCTCAACTTGGACCTGAATCTCATGACTCCATAAATATAAAAACTACTAATGAATAATTAGGAATATGACCACATTCTTTCTTAATTTAAAACTTGGAGAAACAAATCAAATGATCCCCATAATTAGTTCTCTTCAAACATTTCTCATTATTTAGAAATATGTATACATGTCTAAATTAAATTCATACTACTAACATCAAAAGTTGTGATATTTTAATTGCTCGAGCCCTAGGTAAGTTAATTAGTAGAGTTATTTTTCTGATTATAACTTGAATCCTAGTTCTAGATTACAACTTCTTCTCATCAATCTTCTTCCTTATTTGTTTCCATTAAAAACACGGGTAGTTTCTGGCAATCATTAAGTGAATGTAACCAGGAAAATACGGTACCCAAGAAGTGTATCTCTAACTTGCCTTTATGAAAACGTCTCAATTATACATGAACAAAATGTGCTCAATTTTACGTACTTGTTTAATTGAAAAGATTTTAAAATGGCATCAGAATCTCCAGATATTTTATACAAAAGTTGGCTCAAAAGCATAATTTTATTCATCGAATTCCATTTTCCTTTAAATTCTTATTGTAACATAAGAGAAAGACTTCAGGCTTAGTGTGGTTGGAAGAGTTAGTGGATGCCACTGTTCTCCCCAGTTGAGCAGAAACAGTATAGAGAACAAAAGCGAAACCTTTCTTTCAATCGTAATCTAGCTAATAAATCAGAAAAAGAGACCCAGGCCTTAATAATTATCTTGTATTCATTTAATTCACTCCTTGATATAAATTCAGCAGAAATAAAATTCAATAAATCATCATTTTTCTGGGTAATAAGGGAAGCCAATTATAGCAATAATGGCCAATAGAAGTAGGTAACAGTTACTGAGTGCTTATTAAGTGCCAGCCAGCGGTCTAATTGCTAGACAGGTATTAACTCACTGAATACTCGTAAGCAAGCAAAAAGGAAGGCTCCATCCTTATGTCTGCTTAATGATGAGAAAAATGAAGCACAGAGATATTAAGGGACTTGCCCACGATCAAAGACCAGAGAGAGTCATTAACCTCATCCATTGTGTTACACTGCTCCTGCAAAGGAAAAGTTATCTAAACAACTAACTATACGTGAATGTCTATGACGGGCTAAGCATTGACATCTGTGTCAATTGTTCTCCTTTTATTGATGAGGAACTTATGGAGGTTAGTCTGTTCAAGATCACAGCTACAGGATGATAGCCAGAATTTGAATTTACAGGTGTCCAAATCCAATCCTGAAGTTCATTTTCACAAAATTCACATTCAGGTGAGTCATAGTCTAGCACTGAGCTGCAAATATCACAGCCCACCAGCCAAATTCGATAAAATAAATGGCATTTGATACAATAAACTTTTATTGGGAGAGTGTGACGATCATGCACTGACAATTATCTATGTACGGCTGCTTTCATGCTATAATAGTAGAGGTGAGGAACTAGGACAGAGAATACATGATCCACAAAGCCAAAATCACTTATTGTCTATACATTTACCAAAGAAAGTTACTGATCCCTGGTCTAGATAATTGCTAGACAACATCGTAGCAGAAATTAAAGAACCTTGATATGATTAGAGTTGCTATAGTTGTACTTAAGCTATTAATAGGGCATGATTGCTAAAGTAATTAAAAAAAAATCCTGAAATATGTGATGGATTTGAATGGTGTCCCCTGCAAAAGATATGTTGAAATCTTAGCCAATGGTACTTGTGAATCTGACCTTATTTGAAAATAGTCTGTGCAGATGTAGTCAAGTTGAGATGAGATAACTAGGGTGAACTTTCATCCAATATGACAAGTGTCCTCGTAAAAAACTCTGTGCAAAGGCCAAGACACAAAGAGGTAATAATGCCGTATGTTGGTGCAGGCAGAGAAGGGAGCGGTGGGGCAGCAGGTCAAGCCACCTGAAGAACCCAGGGCACAACCCAAGCAAGGCTGAGGATCCCACCCAGACTCTTAGGAAGATCGCAGCCCTGCTCACACCTTGCTCTTAGATTCATGGCTTCCAGAACTCTCAAATCATTTACTGCTAGTACTTTGGGGCAGTTTTTTGTGTGTTTTTTTCTTCTTTTTTTATGGCAACCCCAGAAAACTAATGCAATGCATTTAGGGTATTAAAAGGCAGAGAATATCACTAAAGTTACCTGTTTTTCAGAGTGTAGCAAAAAATGCTAGCTGGTCATCCAAACTTCATTTTCTTTTTGTTTTGGTGATCTAGTAGACTTATAACTGAAGTGAGTGTGCTCTGCCAGATGCCATATTGTTCCACCTCACCTGGCTTGTTTCAGGCTCAAGGGACTAATGCTCGGCAACAGAACATTGGTGGAAAGAAAACGGGCAGAGTGGAAGTTGGGTGCTTTCTCTAGGTCGGGTGCAGAGGAACTAGCTGATGACTCAGAGGTTCCAGAGGTGGTGGAGCCACAGAGGGAAAAGAGCTTGGACACTGAACAATGCGTGAAACGAAATCCTGCTCCCCCAACTCCTCCTCTGCCACTGGTCTCTACGGGGGAGAAGAGGCGAGCTATAGGGTGAAGGCCCAGGAACGTCTGTATGCAGCATCAGCTACAATTACATCAAACACTAAACATAAAATCAAATCGTTCACTGTCTCTAGGACGTGAACTCCCCACAAGAACTGTGTTAGGATTCCTCTAGAAATATATATTTTTTGTTTTGTTGTTGTTGGATTTTTGGTTGTTTTGTTTTGTGTTTTGAGGCAGAGTCTTATTCCGTCACCCTCCGTAGAGTGCTGTGGTGTCATAGCTTTTAGCATCCTCAAGCTCCTGGGCACCAGCGACTCTCTCGCCTCAGCCTCCTGAGTAGAAGGGACTACAGGCGCCGCGCCAACGTCCGCCTAGTTTTAGAGATGGGGTCTTGCTCTTGCTAAGGCTGGTCTCTAACTCCTGAGTTCAGCCGATCCAACCATCTCTACCATCCCTGGGGGCTAGGATTACAGGTACCAGCCACTGTGCCCAGCATGCCTTATAAATATTTTTGAGAGCAAATAGAAAAGGATGTCACTGATGTAAAGCTCACAAACACCTTTACTCAACCCCAGCCAGCATCTGCCATCAGCACAACCCTCACAGAAGACCCCACAAAAATTATCTAACAAGAGAACATCCAAACATCTCCTAAGCAGTGAGCAAAAAAGGAAAAAAAGAGCAAAGCCTCAGAGTGTGCAGCTGGAAGGTGTTTACAGATTCCCTGATGTACAGAATCTAGTGATGACACTTGGATGTGGACATCTAAGAAAGACAAGCAGCTTGAAGATCAATCTGATGCATGGCCAAAAACTGCAGAAAGCAATGCATTAAAAAGAGGTGAGGATAAATGAGTCACCAGACAGCTCTCCCTTCTGCAAACAATGGCTTCCAAGTGATGTCAAAATGTGATTTTTCATGCTTGCAGGAGGGAAATCAGTTGGTGCTATTTTTGCACTTCCTAGACGAAATAACACATCTAGAGAACAGTCTTTGTCAAAGACAGTCTTTAAATCCGCAACTCCACAGAGGCTATCTATGGGGAAGGAGAACGTTTACCTGTCTTGAAAAAAAGCAGGTGAGATAACAGATATAAAAAAAATCTTTAAATGAGACATCCTCTGTTTTTTCTTTCTTCTTTACTTTTAAAGAGAGTCATGGTAACACATCCATCGCAATTATACTCATTTCTTAATAGTTTTGAAATGTACCATTGCGTCATGCACATTTGGTGAGGTCCCCCATTACTTAGTTCAACGTAAACATTTCACATTGTATATCGGAGCAGTACCCTGAACCCCACAAATGCACCAATGTACAAAGTTATGATTTAATAAAAAATAATTAATCAGAAAAAATAAAGAGAGTCATGGCATTTTTGGATTGACATAGGCCAAACTACCAACTGTTAATGGATTTCTGATCATTTTCCCTTTCCTTTGATTACAAGCTTCTTGTTACCTGAAGCATGTACTATTGACGGGCAGATTTATCTCCCTGTGGCGGGAGGGACACTGCTGGGACATTGAGGCTTAGCTGCCACCCTGAAACTTACAGAGAACTTTGTGGAGTTTCTGTGCCATACACCAGAAGGAATCCAAGATGGTTATGCTCTTCACCACTAGCTGGTTAAAAAGAGGTGACATTTTCCATTTTCTTTTCATTCAGTATATGTATTCCTTTGATTTAACCTTTTCCATGTTACTAATTCTTATAAATGTGGCTGAACTGTTTTGGCAGGTAAAACCTCAAAAAGTAAAGACAAAAATCTCCGAGCAGAAGTCACAGCGCCCATCGAAAAGCCAGAGTGATATACACAAACGTCTGTCAACACACGGCTGTGCAGACCCGTCGCAACACTTTAGAATTTGACAGCTTTAAGTTGGATGTGCTCTTGAGTAAAAGAAAAAATGGCTTTTATTTTCTTGGACTCCAAAACAGCAGGCCTATTCCAGGGATCAAGAATTCTTGATATTAGAACCTGTTTTCCATCAGTCACGCTTACATAAACGTGGACTTTTTTTTTCCATCAGAGAGTTTATTGTTTAGTTGTATTGTTTAAATGTACACGAGGCACAAAAGAAGAGAAAGAAAGTTAAGCAAAAAGAATCGCCAATACATAAACAGAAGTCTTTGAATAAACATCATAAAATGGAAGGCGTGGAACATTCCTCGTCAAAGTATCTAAATCGGAAAATAAATAACGCCTGCTCATAAGTGCTCGGGAAAAGGCAGAGGCAATGTAGCAAGGAACTGGAGTCAAGAGCACGATGTTTAAAATTGGGGTTTGCAATCTGACATACCACTTGAATTTCAGCTGTACAATTTTGTATGATCCTAACATGCAAATGAACCTAAATCATCATTTCTTCATCCTTAAAATAGCACTATAATAGGGATTAAATGAGGTGACGTATGTAAAACACTTAGCACCAGGCCTGGCATAGAGGAATTTCGCCAAAAAGGGTAGCTTTAAAAAGTGAATATTCATAGCAGTTGGTTTCATTAACTGAAGCCCCAGATAGTAGTACATGAATTTTTATTTCTGTCAGAACACATTTCTGACAAGACTACTGAGAAGTAGTGAAAAGGATGGATTTTATTAATACAAGACATGTAAGGATGGATAACAACTACTAATAATAACGAATGTGGCTTCAAACTGGAACCTCTTTTAGGCAAAGGTTCTGTGACATCCTCTTACAGAAACGCCAGCATGACTGACAAATCTATATTCTAAAGTATATTAAAAATACCACGCAATTTTTACACTGCACCCTAATGTAGAACTGTATGTGAGGATCATCTCCGATAAAATCCAAGTGGCTTTTGTGGATAGCCCTACTACAATCAGACAGGAAAATGAATGCTATTCCCCTCAGGTGATCTGCATGAGTGACAGGGACAAAGAGGCACGGTCCACATCACCTGTCAGTCTGCCTCCATCGTTCTCTCAAGGAATCCCCGAAGCTTCTGCAGACTAGTGCACAATGCATAGGACTGGGCCAGGCTGTGGGTGGAATACATAGCGATGAAATATAAACCTAAACCATCTCTAAACCTTTGTCCTTCCTTCTCCAGCAGAGCTTATAACATGGGTGATGAGACCCCAGGGAAAACACGAAGACAGTGAACGCAGAAGTCATTACATGATGCATCATATCACAAGAAGCTTTCCTTGCTCCATATTAAACAATTATTTGATTAGTAGGTGGCCTGGAGTATGTAACAGGTGTTCACAATAATCATGCAGCACATCACAAAACTTATATACTTGCTCTCTTCTTGGAGTATATTCTTTAAAAATCCAGCAATTTCCAAGAAGGGGGGCCTTTGGGAAATATTACGTTGGCCCTTCACCTCCATTCCCACCTTTTTCTACCTTGCCACACAGAGGGTAAAACTACATGGGATAACCAAATCAAGTCAGTGCTAAAAGTTCAAATCAGCAACAATTCTCACTCTGTGGCTTGTGTTTCTGGAAATCCGCTGAGAGCTTGATCCCAGGACCTGCACAGACAGCCTGGGATGACACATGGACTTGACCTCATCATCCCCAGCAAACAGTCTCTAATTCCGTCTAGGGAGTAGCAAGCTAAGTTGTAGGAAAGGAATGTCCTGTTTCTACCCCACAGATCTTAGATTTACCTCACGTTTAAGGATAAGGTTTTCTTTATTATTATTTTGTTTTTTACTCCAACGTAAGTCTAGCTTGATGTTCTGGGGGGAAAAAAGAAAGAAAAGCAAATGAAAATGAAAACAAAAGGTTTACTGCTCTATCAAATGAAGACCACATGGAGAAAGAGACTACTTTATGAACTGTGGGAGGGCTTCGGCAGTCCGTTCCAAGTCCTGTTTCTCTGTAAAAGATTATCTTTCTCCAGGATACCATGTAAGGTTTGCAGAGAAAGGAGTAAAAACACATCAAAAGGAACAAAGCTTTTTTGCCCAAGATACTATTTGTGGAAAGCCTTTTCCTTTTATGGTCATCAGCAGAAAGCAAAGGATTGCTGAGCAAAGCTGTGTAAGCAAAATATCCATTCACTTCATTTCACAGAAATGCAACCTGAAAAATTGAACAGAAACGTTACAGACTGGAGTAAATGTGCTCTAAGGTTACAGCAGTCAGCCCCAAAATGCCTCTATTAAAAAAGTGTTGAGGTCAAGTAAGGAAAACATTTGTATATAATGGAAAGACCATGGACTTGGGGTCAAACACATCACAGCTTCCCTCTGTTTTCATTTAGCTACACAAACTGACTAGGCTTCTATTTCCTCCAATTGATGATGTTAATAATAATACTTCTTTCTTGGGGAAGTTTACAGAATTTAGTGAAATAATGTAGACATGTTAGGTAATTAGCATACCTAATAATTTAAAGATGTTTCAATCTTTCCCTCAGTACCAACATATGAATAAAGAAAGCTAAACCTCTCGGTACAAGACCAGGTTCATTCATCTTACAAGGTAA
Organism: Perodicticus potto; assembly: GCA_963574655.1. Taxonomy (NCBI): domain Eukaryota; kingdom Metazoa; phylum Chordata; class Mammalia; order Primates; family Lorisidae; genus Perodicticus; species Perodicticus potto. The sequence goes on from CAUYRH010044365.1 coordinate 11,752, forward strand.
AGCAATGCCGGCCATGAAAGGAACTAAAAGGACCTATGCAATTATGAACAGAAATAGTTCAAGATTATCTGCTTATGAGAGACCTTTAAAAAGACAGAGGTGGAGACATATCATGTTGATTTAACATGTGAAGAACGCAATTATTTGGATTTAGGCAAAAAGACAAAGGGAGACTTAGGTCGTGTACATGATTTTATCTAATTTTAACTCCATGAATAAATACCACCCCCCATCTGCATGAATAAGTCATCTTCCAACTTTCCACTCAGCACATGAGGATATCCATGCCCAGTGTGATTCAAAGGTCAAATATCAGTTTTCAAAAACATACTTACAAGTATGCCAACAAGGTCAAATCCAGTTTTCAAAAAACATACAAGTATGCCAACTCCTTCTATCGGTACTTAACCCAAGAGTCAGTTTTCACGTGAGAAACATGAGCTCTGTTAGAAACACACAAGTTACATACATTTCGACCAGTTCTTTGCTCTGAGGTTTTTCAAGGTAATTATCTCAACATTTGACACCATTTTTAATCATTGAGAGTGTTTAGAAATTATTATTTGATTGTCATCTCATGGCTCAAATGCCAGGGATTCCTTGAGCTTTGTAAGAGTGCAAGGTGGCAGTTAATATGGGTGTGGCAACCACTGCTCAGGGTCCAGGTTCCCTCTAACAGCAGTCTACAAATGACAGTCCAGATCCTGTTAAGAATCCTTAAAGATGGGTCGGCACTTTTGGCTCAACGGGCTAAGGCGCCAGCCACGTACACCTGAGCTGGCGGGTTCGAATCCAGCCCGGCCCACCAAACAATAATGACGGCTGCAACCAAAAAATGGCCGGGCGTTGTGGCGGGCGCCTGTAGTCCCAGCTACTTGGGAGGCAGAGGCAGGAGACTCGCTTGAGCCCGGGAATTGGAGGTTGCTGTGAACTGTGATGCCACAGCACTCTATCCAGGGTGACAGCTTGAGGTTCTGTCTCAAAAAAAAGAAAGAAAGAAAAAAAAAAAACAATCCTTAAAGATGAGGACTGGCTGCTGCTTCTAATATTCCCATTTCATTTTGGGGTACACGCCACTGGAATGTTCCTTATTTCTTTCAATAGATGTAGCGAGTACTGTTATGATACACACGTGTGCATGAACTGCCTCACGTGAGAGCTCTGAGTGTCGCCCTCACTGAACTGTATACACTGGATCCCACGGGTGGGTTTCATCCCTCACCACCACTTACCATCCTCCCCTCTCTGCATTTTCAGGACCCACTGGAATGTTCTAATAGTGATCAAAACGCTTTCTTCTATAATTCCCCCTTACTGGCCTGAGTACTACAACCTGGTTTCTTTTTAACATAATAAATATTCAAGTCTTTCACATTTTTTATAACATTTACTACCGGCTCTTAGTTGTTGCTATTTTAGTTGTTGTTGTTATACTCAGTCTTTTTACAATTTTATTTTTATTTTATTTTATTTATTTTGTATTTTATTTTTATTGTTGGGTATTCATTGAGGGTACGAAGAAGCAGGTTACACTGACTGCATTTGTTGGGTAAAATCCCTCTTATAATTGTGTCCTATCCCCAAGAGGTGTGTCCCACCACATGACCCTCCACCCCTCTTCCTCCTTCCCCTTCCCCCACCGCCCCCACTGTGTCCTAGGTCATTAACTGTCCTCATATCAGAATTAAGTACATTAATTGTCCTCATATCAGAATTGAGTACAGAATTCTTGCATCTCCATTCTTATGATGCTTTACTAAGAATAATATGTTATACTTCCATCCAGTTTAACGTAAAAAATGTAAAATCTCCATCTTTTTTATTTTTTTTTTCTTTTTTGAGACAGAATCTCACTATGTTGTCCTCAGTAGAGCACTGTGGCGTCACAGCTCACAGCAACCTCAAACTCTTGGGCTCAAGCAATTCCCATATCTCAGCGTCCCAAGTACCTGGGACTACAGGCACCTGCCACAATGCCTGGCTATTTCTTGGTTGCAGTTGTCCTTGTTGTTTAGCAGGCCCTGCCTGGGCTCAAACCCACCAGCTTTGGTGTATGTGGCCACAGCCCTACTCCCTGAGCTACAGGCGCCAAGTCATGTCTCCATCTTTTTAGTGGCTGAATAGTATTCCATGGTACACACATACCACAGCTTGTTAATCCACTCCTGGGTTGGTGGGCATTTAGGCCGTTTCTACATTTTTTTAAACAAAGGTTTCTGAACTTCCTAAGTCCTATATTCTCTAGGACAAATTTTATTAAAATCTTTATGCTTCTTTATATGGCAAGTTTTTGAGGTGTTGTGTCACTTGTTGTTTGAGATGCCTAGAAATGAGCACAATGCGACTCACGGGACGTGGCTGTGTGGGAGCATCTCTCAGCTCCTGTCCTGACATGCATATTCCCCACGCACTCCATAATCACATGAGCTCTTTACGTTCTAAAAGCCACACTCGGTGGGAGCTTTAGTTGAACTCATAGGAAACTCTGAAAGTTTTCTCTCATACATTCTGCTCTTGAAGTGCCTCTCCTTTATTCTTTATCTGAATAATCCCTTCTAAAAATTTTCCCTTACCCATGATAAACTGCATTTCGTAAAACTCACCCCTAATCCAGCTTGTGAGAACCTTTTGCACTCATTTATTCTGAGATGTTTACACATTGGATCAAGCCATAGTGTCTTGGCAGCCAGGAATGGGGGCAGTGTCCGGGGTTTCCTCAGCTAAACTCTGAAAATGCAAACTTTTAATTCGTAGTGTAAGATAATGATTTAAAGAGAATACAAAAGCACCCACTTTTAATGAATGGACTTCATTGCTTAATAAATAGTTCTACCATCCATTTAAATGTAGCATAGTGTCTATAACCTATACAGTTTCAAGAAAAAGAAATAAACCTCACTACTTTCATTAGTAAATTTAGCTGGCTCACCGAATGCGTGTTTGTGCATGTTTGTGTTAGCCAATAATTTTTCTTTCCGGTATAAAAATTAAAGCATTTTCTCATAATAACTGGGTATTATCTTTGAGTCTCTAATTCCTCTTTTTTCAAGGAAGAAACAGAATTAATATTACACTTCTGAGTTGATATTTACATGTCCACCTCCCACTCTCAGCCTGAGTGTGCTGCGAGAGGTTAGGAGACATGTTTTATTGTTTTTCGTGTTGGGGGTAATTAATATGCTCCTAGTGTAATTAACACATTCTACTGAATGAATAAATATATAAGTGAATGAAAAGGTCATACAATTGAAAATCAATACCGGAACAAAGAGATGGTCTTGGAATAATTAACCAACTTCCGCTCTGGTTGCAAGATTCCTCTGCCAGGATTCTGTGCACTGTGTTGAGCTGATTACAGATTAAAGTAATTACAGTGAATTCTTGATTATTGTCATGCAGTCTAGCTATTTTGTGGATAACCTATCACAACTAATTCTAAACTTATCTGCTGCTACCCAGCATATGTCTGAGTTACAGTCAGACTCACGGAAAGCAGATGCATGCTTCAGGAAAGCACATTTATGTTGATATTTCTGTACAGAATATACAATTAAGAAACTCACTCTGGTGGAGGCAGTAGAAAGAATTCACAAGGAATCTAAAATAAAATGTAGGAAGTTTGTGTGTGTGTGTCAAGTTTTTCTTGTGCCAAACTTCAATACAAGAGTTTAAATAATGATTTCCAAACCACACTAATGAGTATATGCAGAAATATAAGACCTTAACAAGCAGGGTCAGACTTATATTTGATAGTCATTCACCATTCAGTATTTATGGGACAGCTTTACACTGTAAGGTATTCAGGAGGCAGAAGACTAGCCCTTGTCCACCAAAATCCTTACAAGCCTGAAGAGGTGAGTCATGTGTAAAGCAATAAATATGAGGGCAGAGTTTCTCAGCTCAGCATTACTGATATTTTGAGCTTGATGATTCTTCCTTACATAGGTGCCTATGTTGTGCACTGCAGAATTTTTACTGGCATCCGTCCCCTCCACCTACCAGATGCCAACAGCACCACTCTCAGTGTGATAATCAAAAATGTCTCCAGACATTGCCAAATGGGTCCCTGGACATAAAACCACCACCGGTTGAAAGCCACTGTATTAGAACCACATACAGTGGGATTACAGAATAGAAAATAGTTAACTGTATAATCAGGAAATGAGGCACAATTTTCTGGGCAGGAAACCAATACAATGTCTTCTTCATCCTACAATATTTTGGAGCAAGGGGAAGTTATTCCATAACCACCAGGCCAAAGTCCAATTTCCCTAAGTGGTGCTCTGATTCCAGATCACCTGTAAACTTGAAGGGGGCTTTGAAATAGCACAAGGGACACATAGGTAATGGTTAAACTCTTAGGAGAAAATAACTCCTTTTACCAGTTTGTTTGTTTTTTTTTTTTTTTTTTTTGAGAAAGAACCTCAAGCTGTCACCCTGGATAGAGTGCTATGGCATCACAGCTCATAGCAACCTCCAATTCCTGGGCTCAAGCCAGTTTCCTGCCTCCACCTCCCAAGTAACTGGGACTACGGGCACCCGCCACAAAGCCCGGACAGTTTTTGGTTGCAGCCGTCATTGTTGTTTGGCGGGCCCAGGCTGGATTCGAACCCACCAGCTCAGGTGTACGTGGCTGGCGCCTTAGCTCGTTGAGCCACAGGCGCCGAACCCCTTTTACCAGTTTTAATAAATATGAAAGAACTTATTTTACTTTAGCATTTGTCTCTTGTATGCAATCAGAAAATCATTCTTGGCCATATGCGGTGGATATGCTTGTAATCCTGGTACTCTGAGAGGGCGAGGTGAATGAATTGCTTGACCTCAGGAGTTTAAGGCCAGCCTAAGCAAGAATGAGATCCTATATCTACTAAAAAAAAAAAAAAAAAAAAAATGAGCTGGGTGTAAGGGCACATGCCTGCAGTCCCAGATACGTGGGAGGCTGAGGCAAGAGGATTGCTCAAGCCCAGGAGTTTGAAGTTGCTGTGAGCTATGATGCCATGGCACTGTACCCAGGGCAGAGTGAGATTCTTCTCAAAAAAAAAAGGAGAGAGAGAGAGGAAAGAAAGAAAGAAAAAGAAGGAAAGAAGGAAGGAAGGAAGGAAGGAAAGAATCATTATTTCACTTTTCTGTCTTTTTACACACTTGGGCAATAAATTCTCAATGTCAGAACTATGTCTCTGCAATCATATGATTCAACACTATTCTAAATCAGCTTCATAGTACTATATTCAACTTTTTATAATGTGATGCTGACATCAGAATGACAGAAGAACAAATATTTTTATTTCAAATAATAAAGACTAAATCAAGTGACGAGCCACCTGATCTAGCCTATGACTCTTTTGTTGTTAAGCTGAAAGAAGCTGCTAAGAAAAGCAAGCAAAAACCAAGATTTCTCTGTGTATCTGCTTAAACCTACAGCAATGGAAGATTCGCCAGGCAGCAAATCCTAAAAGGATGTCTGGAATTGACATAAGATATTACCTTTGTGAAAACACTGGATAAAATATACTACCAATTCTTAAATATAATTTTGTGATGTCTCAAGGGTATAGAGTACCCTTCAGAGGGTGATTACTATCGAAACAAATTTCTGCTACATTGCTACATTTCACAAGCAATTACAGCATAAGGCAGACTTCTGCATATATAAATAGAGGGTCCCCAATTCCTCAGCATGATTTTATACATTGTGGATGTAGCTTCCTAACAGCACAAGAGTCTTCTGTGGGAGAATAAACGGCACAAGAGTCTTTTGTGGGAGAATAACGTCATTCTGACAATTCTGGTTACTATAAAGGAAATATGTTAGCTACAGAAAATTTCTCACTGTTGGCATCTCCATCTGAAATTCCTGGAGTGCACACAGAATAATTTTTGGCTTTCATCACTACTAGGCATTTCCACTGGGTTTATACTCCAATCATTATCAACACCTTATTATTAATTAGTTGCCAGTTTAAACAAATGCATCATGGCTAAGCTGGAAGACCAAGTACTGGAAGTCAGAGGACTTGGAAAGCTAAGGAGCCACATGACTTTGATTTCAACCTCAGTTTCTTCAACCATAAAATGCAGGCTTAAAAAAATAGCATTTCTATGGTCCCTTCCAGCTTTACTAACATATATATGTACCACACTCCTTAATGTACCATAAATAGAATTATGTTTTTTCATGCATAGAATTCATATATTGCTGCTTACTTAAAACTGATAATGGACAATGTAAATCTAAAAGTTAACTTTGAGAAAAAGTAAAGTAAACTCCTCACAAAATACCTACTTCTGCTTAGATGTAACTTCTGGCTGAACAAAATATGATTTTATACCATTGAAAAATACATCAACTACAAATACTTCATTTGATGTTATTGTGACAGGTTAACATAGTGAGACATCACAATATATCCAAAGATAAGAGCATAAGGTTTATTTTCCCAATAAGAACAATAACACAACAGTGATTCCTAATATTAAACTTAATATGGTATTATATGGGGACTTAATGTGTAGAAATTGATCTGGGTACTTTACACTGAATGTAAGAACCATACATCTTAGAATTTCAGAATAGTCAAAAATCATCTATCCTAAGACCCTCAATTTGCAAGCAATGAAATAGGGCTGAAAAGCACATACTAAAAAAAAGACTTAAGGAGGACATTTCTCTGTCACATTATTGTACAGACTTTGCCCCCCTCAAAAAATGTATACATATTTAAGAAAGGAAAACACTGCATTAAAATTGTAATTCTCAACATATACTGATAACATCTGTTATCCCGTGGCGTGTATCTTACATCTCTTATGATTGCATAAATCAAATGTGAATTAAGTGTTACAATTTTCATGCAATATTTTCCTTTCTTAAAATGTGTATGCATTTTTGGCACCCTCTGTGAATATGTATATATACCTATTTTATTATTATAACACGTAGATAAAACACACATACATTAATTGCTCAGATCCACCATAACCAGTCGTGTTATACCTCCACTGTGAGCAGTGCATCCCTAGGGAATCAGAACCAAGAGAGTGGGAGGGAATCAGAGAAAAGCAATTATCTCTACCTGAAAAACAACCTAAGATCACATAATGCAGATGCTGAATCATTAGCGGACTCGTCTTCGTGTAGGTAGAACAGTACATTAAGTATATAAGGTGGGGCTGTCAATTAATACAAGGAATTCAGTAGACAACCCGTGAACACCACTTCCATGTGCCTCCCCACTGCCCCACAATCACCCTTACCAACTTTTCTTACTCATCAGCCAGATAAGATCTTCTTGCACAAACTCCAAAGGTTAATCCAAACCATTTTAATATACTGCGAAATACGTAGATCAAAAGAAGTCTGTACAAATGATTTTGATACAGAGAACTGTTCTGTATAAACAGCATTAACATAATTCATTTCAAAAGCAGGCAATAGTGTACTGGGTGCTAGAGATTGGATGACAGCTCTAATGTGTTTTCCTTTCTCCGTAAGCCTTTAACCAAATTATCAAACCTGAAATAAGCCCGTATATTAGACTGCAGATGAGGCAAGGGTTAGATTTTGAAATACAAAAATAAAATAGATTTATAGTACATTCAAATTTGTTTTTAAATACAGATTTTATCACTCCAATATCTGAATAGTATGAGAAAGCAGCTAATGTTGGGTTGGCCCCTGAAGCACATTGAGCAAGAAGGTAATCACCTGGGAGGGGACGATTCCAGGCAGATAAGCAGAACATTGGACCAGTCTGTGCTTGCTCCAGTAAACTCACAAAATATGTAAAGAATGATGCACGGTTTGAAAATTTCGATGAACAGACAAGCCATAAGGGGGAATTTGACCTATACCCACCCTTTCAATTTGAAAATAATGGTGATACTAAGAAAAAGAAACAAAAACCCAGTAGGTAGTCCTTCATTTACACCGACCAGCATCCTCCCTGCTTACTACCTCATCTGCACAGTCACACAAAAAAATCTTTTCCCAGTTTAATAATATCTGTTTTGACAATCAGGGAGCTCACCAAACACGTTTATCCCCCTGGAGAATTTTTGAGACCCTCACTGGAGAGACAAAGGTCATGGTTCTGAGGCCATAGAGAGACCTGGTGCTCCATTACTTAGTAAACATATTGCAGAGCGTTTACCTTCCTCGGGCCTCAGATTTTCCCATCTGTAGAATGGGAATAAAGACAGCACCTCTCAGTGCATTGAGAATCCAATGTCTTATTGACATTTGTGGTTGAAAAGAATCCAATGCCTGATAGATACTCCAACGAATTCTGGTTCTCATCTTTTCGCTCCTTCTAGAATCTCCCCTTCAAGTAAAACCCTCAGTCACATTTTCACAAATTTACTTTGTTACTGGCTTTCAACTAGTGTTCAAACTATCAACTCATTAAGGTTCTTCCCTCGCTGACTTCTTAGTGTACTTTTCTCAGTTGTTATACTCGCCCATATCCACTAGAAGCAAAACCCTGCTGACTTTTAATTTCCTTCCAATCACCTTTCCCAGCTGGGACAATTTAGGCCTCTAAAGAATCAGAGCTCTCCCTGCTCCACATACAGTCGAATGAAATGAATAGCTCTTGTTTTGAAAACACCACACACAGAAAGGGCCGTATACAAGTGGTACGAAAGATGTGTTGACTTCATCTGATGTCTGTGTGATCTCCTGATTATAACCAAAAGTAGCCAATAAAATCTTAAAAGTGCTGAGTGGTTAGCATACTTTGACATTTCATGGCTTTATTACCTAGGAGGAGGCCAGGACGGAAATAACTATTTCAGATCGGCAAATAGAGTCCTAAAATTGAGAATGTACTACATGATGTGCATTTGCCAAACAAAATGAACAATTTCACTACAACGAGAGTCACAATATTAAAGAACAAAAAGAGAAAAGGAAAGAGAGAAGGGTTGTTCCCTGGGAAGTGTCATACCTGTAAGCTACAGGGCTCAGTGAAAAAGCCAAAGAACAGTCATGCTGTTGGTCAAACATACCTGTGGCCTCTATGCTTCAGAAAAAGCATAATTCCTGCAGGCAAATGGTCATTATTTCCACTATTCAATGGTAAAATTGTATATGGCAAGATGGAAGAATTCCAGACAGAAATTTGAACATATTTAACTCAGAAACTACTCTCACTTAAGCTTAAAAAAAAATAAAAGGTTCATGTAGAGTCTTAGCACAATAACAAGATGAAGAACTAAATGCTCAAGGGAAACCAACCCAATTGTAAGAAATTAGTAAACAGCTAATTAGCCAGGTAACATATACTCCAGCTTTTGCTACTTGTGCTTAATAAAAGACCCCCTCTTTGCCATGGAGATATGTTAGCAATATTACTTACATGTGCAGAAAGATATTTCTAAAATAATGGTTTTATTGTATCCTATTTACTTGCTTATCTATAAAATAAGATTTATTTTATTATCTTTGAAAATTATTTTCTTATCTTTGAAAATAATTTCAATGATAAATTTACTTAATAACTTGCATGGTTCACAGTAATAAATTATTCTCCTACAAAGAAAACATGTAGGGTAGCAAAAAACCAAAACAAAAACAATTTGAAAAAGACAGAACACACTGGAAAAGAAAAACTGAGAACAAATATTGCAAAATATCACAGTGAATAGACAAATAGATGAGGAGATTTCATAAGTCAGTGAGGGCCAAAAGAAGGCAGAACATGATTTTGCAAAGATAAATAAGAACAAAAGAGGAAGCGCCTGTGGCTCAAAGGAATAGGGCACCGGCCCCATATGCCGGAGGTGGCGGGTTCAAACCCAGTCCCGGCCAAAAAAAGAAGAACAAAGATGTGAAAAAGGTGAATTAAGGCTTCTGATAAAATATCAAGATGGGAAAAAAGAAAAAGAGACTTTTTTCCATGAACATCAGACCAGAAAAAAATTTAAAAGACTGACAAAGGCTCGGTGCCCGTAGCTCAATAAGTAGGACATTGGCCACATACACCAAAGCTGGTGGGTTCAAGCCTGGCCAGTGCCTGCTAAAAAACACTAATGACAACTGCAACCAAAAAATAGCTGGGTGTTGTGGCAGGCACCTGTAGGCCCAGCTACTTGGGAGGCTAATGCAAGAGATTCACTTAAGCCCAAGAGTTTGAGGTTGCTGTGAGCTGTGATGCCATGGCACTCTACCAAGGGTAACATAGTAGGACTCTGTTTCAAAAAAAAAAAAGACTGACAAAGATCTCCAATAGCCATATTACAGGAAATGGCAACTTCACAAATTATTGGTGATGTATTGCGGCATGAATCAATGCTGGTAAAATTCAGATGTTTATCAATAAATAAATCTTTACACATAGATAAAACTGGGCCTAAGTTTACCAAAATATTAACCATGGGTTTGAGTGGTTGGTATAATCTATTTATTTTTAGTCTTCCCTTTTCTTAATTCTGTATTATTTTGAATTTGTACACAAAGAATATATCATTTTTATAAAAGCACTACTGCTACTTTCACAACCAATTGCCTTGTTTATGTTAAGAGTTCAGTTCGAATGAATCGTGGCACAAGGCAGGAGGCTGGGATCTGTGCTCTGATTCAACATAAACAAAGAAGAAATGATCCACCAAAGAAAGGGCGAATATGAATTACCTGTTCTCAGGGTCCCAAAACCTAGTACTAACAAAGAACCGATGTAATATGTCAGGATGCGTAGAGGAAAAGCACACTTAGTGCAGTGCCAAGATACTCATAATGGACCCCGTTGTATTGATGCTCCTTGGCAGGTAACCTGAGTTTCCTCATCTCTAGAATGAGGAGCCGACAAGCTAAGATCTCAGAACACCTATTCATAACCCAGCCAAGCTTAACTTCCACAAAAAAGGTCTTGTAAGATTTGCAGGAAGCGCTACAGACAGACATAAATTAAAATTATAATGGAAAACAGCTCCACATAAAAAGTTAACTTGGTGAAACCACATCCTGTATAAAAGTTCAGAGGCTGTGGTCTTTAACGAATAAGATGCTCTGAGTGAGGGGAGATAACTTCCCTGTGTCATCCTCAATAATAATGCTAATGACTTGATGAAAACAGCGCCCAGACAGTCTAAAATAGTTAGATTTCCGCAGCATCACTGATCTGACACAGACAGCAAAATTAGATTTCTAAGACATGCCTATTAAATGGAAAGCATTCGGGAAACACACCCCATAAGACAAGTCACTATAAAAGGTAGCAAGGTTGCCATGAGATTGAAACAAGAGTGGAAAAGAAGTTGTGTTTTGACAGTGGGTTTGAAAAGGTTTCATTCAAACATCACCATTAACCTTGTTTTCTAATTTCAGAATATATTTCATTACCTCCCTATTTTAACCTCCACATTGAGTCACCACCACTGCCGCTGTTCCTTGATAACTGAAATGCCTGACAAAGTGTAGACATTTGAGAAGAAAAAAAAAAAAAACTTTCAGAGTTATTTGAAGTAAAGAGACTTATAACTTCATAATCCAATACTTTAGGATTGGTTTTCAAGAGTAAGTCTATTTTTCCTTCTAATAGTAAAAAGGTAAATTTTGGAAATCAATAAACTTGTATTTTTAGTAGGCTATATATATAAAACTTTATGTACAATCTTATGTGAATAAATTATAGTCTTGGCTTACACTGGCTTACAATATATATTCAGGTACGTGTATCTATATCAACATAATAAGTTATTTGCAAACTCAAACTGACTTACAATTCACTTCACAGTTATATTTCCTTCAACATCAATAGGGTACACATACACCTATGGATAAAATTGTGATTTTTCTATTTTATGAATGGAAAAATTTCTGATCCACGCTACACTGGTATATGGCAACTGTGAATACAAATTCTGTTTTTAATATCGAACTTCAAAGCTTTTGTAACATCTTATGATCTTGAATTATTTAAATAGCTCAAAGTTTAATGTGTATTTCTTCCCTGACCTACTAAATTCTCTGACTGAAAGGACAAGAGAACAGATTCTGTTCTGAAAAGTTAGTTCTGGCAATATCGAGAATTAATAGGACTTGGGGATAAGGGGGGAAGAGCTCGCTTCAGTTCAGAGGCAAAATGTAAATACTCCGTTGGGCAGTGCCTGTGGCTCAAAGGAGTAGGGCACTAGCCCCAAATGCCGGAAGTGGTGGGTTCAAACGCAGCCCTGGCCCAAAACTGCAAAAAACAAAAACAAACAAAATGTGAACACGCTGAAGGATTATAAAAAGTAGTGAGTTAGCAAAAAATAGAAAAAAACAGACTGCTTGAAATATTGCAAAATTACTTTTCTTTTTTGGTAATCTTAATTCTTCTGGGCATAAATGAGCTAAATTTACGTGTAAGGGTGAGAAACATTTTGTTTAAAACTGACATAGAGCTCACTATATCTTCCAAAAATGTCCTCATTCTATCAAAAATAAGAAAATGGGTTCAAGGGAAAAGAATCAAGAGGGTTAAGTTCTTCCTTGGTACTTCAATAAAATGACTTGTCACTGCATTCAGCTGATGAGTCCCGGACAGTGCCCCTCACATTAACAAGGCCCACAGCTCCGACATTTTACTGATGGCAGTGGCCATCCGGCAGATTAAAGTACAATGTAGATTTAATCTCCCCAATGATTTGATAGCCTCAAATGAAGGATTCTCAAATTTCATGGTTCTGACCTATTCAGGGTGAATAAGTGTATAATAAATTACCTGTCCTCTATCTCTGTAACAAGAAAAAGAACAGGCTTGGACTATTCTTGTGCTAACTCTGATGTATTACAAAATTTACCAACATAATCTGCACGTCACCAAGCAAAAGATCCTCCTATTTAACAGATTTCAAGAAATTGCCTTATATTGATAGATGACCTGTTTGATGCCAGTATAGTAAGGTGGTAACAGCAGGTTACAGAGAAGCCAGATTTGAAGAGAGGCTCATTTGACGAGTGATTAAGGATAACTTCCAGTAAAAGTGATTTCCCATCAGAGAGGAAGGATGAGTTTGCTGCAAAGAGCAACACTGCCCGCTGGCCTGGCAATGTTAGAAATAGTTAAGCAGAATAGTCTGCAAAAGGGCTCTGCCCCTGTGGCTCAACGGGCTAAGGCGCCAGCCACGTACACCTGAGCTGGCGGGTTCAAATCCAGCCCGGGCCCACCAAACAACAATGACGACTGCAACCAAAAAATGGCCGGGCATTGTAGCGGGTGTCTGTGGTCCCAGCTACTTGGGAGGCGGAGGCAGGAGACTCGCTTGAGCCCAGGAATTGGTGGTTGCGGTGAGCTGTGATGCTACAGAAATATTTCCAGGGCGACAGCTTGAGGCTCTGTCTCCAAAAAAAAAAAAAAAAAAAAAAGAATAGCCTGCAAAAGGGGCAGTGGGCAACTGCTGTCTTTGGAAAGGACAAGCATGAACAAACGTAACGAAGCACAGTCACACATGAAAAAGCAGCAGGTCTACCTGGCTGCTCTGTTCTGAGCATGACAAATTGAGTATCTTTAGCAAGACTTAATTTCTATTGTGCTTTCCCTAACTCAGGCTGATTAAATTAGAATCTCCATGATCCAGTAATACCGCTGCCTGTGCACAGGTGTGTCACCAATGTGCAGCTTCCCGTCCCTGTCAGCAGACTCAGAAATCTTCCAACAGCAGATTTTGTGGACATAGAAAATTAGGGATGAGCCTTCTGGCTTCAGGAGGCAAATGCTTTTCTTCTGCTGCCTATGCAGAAGAAAAGAAATGAAGCTTGAGCCAAGGTAATGGTTAGATCACAATTTTAGGGGCCTCACGTAACTCTGAGTCACAGAGTTCCTGATTGGTAAGATATAAAAATAATACTTGTTTTACCTACAAATAGTTTTATTTTCAAAAAAATTATAAAGATTACATAGAAGGTGAATTTTACTTCTTGAATGCTCCTAGGAAATATTGCCACCATTCAATCCTCCCATAACCTTCCACCTGCCCCTTTCATTTCCCCAATTCTTCCAAACTAATTTCCATGGTAACCAAGAACAACTGCAAAAATTCAGACTCCTAGGTGACATTCATAAAGAATATGCATGGCTCCCATAGTTTTGCTTGCTGAGAACAAATTTAACTCACTTCTTTACAGTCTTTTCTGCTCAACTCCCAAAGAACAACTCTCAAAGACCTTCTGTCACTGAAATATTGTTTTTCTCTTTAAAAAGGAGTAGGAATATTAAGTTGGATCATTTTAGAGCTCAGTGTAGTCTCAGGGAATAAGTAACCACAAAAAAAAAAAAATCAGAAAGTTAGAGACAGGCCTATGAGTGGTAACACAGTTCTCTTAATTCTTAAACTAGTGATTAGTATCTGAAAATATTTTTGGTTGTCGTAACTGTCAGCAATGGGAGAGGATGAGTTACTACCAGAATCTAATACGTAGGAGCCAAGGATGTCATTAAACATGCCACAATGTTCAGAGCAGCCTCTAAAGAATTATACAGTTCAAAATGACAATGGTGCCAAGATTGAGAAACCATTGTCTAGACTATGAAGTGGGTAAATTAAGATTTATTTAGTAGAAGTATTTTTTTGATAGAAGTTGTAATCATGTTTGAATTATACCTTGAAATGTTCAAGCCAGTGTGTTAATAATGGTTTTCCTATCAAATTTCCATTCTCTGCCTAAATATGCCATGAAACAGAACTTTTCCAATTCTGCATAGAACTGATATTTACTATCATCACATTTCATTTTACCTTGAAATTTTAATTGCTCTACAGCGAGGCTGCATGGTTGATTTAAATTTACGCTTGCTTTTAAATTTGATTAATCTAATCTCTTAGAAGCTCATTCTTCCATACTTAACTCAGAGGGAAAAATAGGTTTTGGATTACACAATGGCTAAAATGACCTGGCTGATGTGGCAGCTTCCTTTTTACATCTAAAGTGACTTTTAACTTTAAGCAGAAAAAAATGAAGGTTGCTGATAGAAGAATAAAATACATCATATTTACACTCTGTTCTGAGTATCTTAGATATACTGTATGACAGGATAATAAATACGAGAGAAAATATAAATTGGAATTACACCCCATATTCCAGAAAATATCTACCTCTATGAATACTCTCACCTATTTGGTTAAAGGATAAAAATATATAAAACTAGAATAAATCCTCCTAGGAGTGAAGAGGGTTGCCTATAAAAGCACTTCCAGCTCAAATTCTAACTCTTTTTTTCTCGGATTCTTCTGCAGGACACTGCTGAAGACAAGTCAGAAGCCCACGGTAAGAAAATCCTATGGCCCTTGGAAGACGTGGTTAAAGACAAATGGAAGTCAAACAGCATTTCTTAAATACCTAATACCACACGCTGTCCTAGACATGTCACTCCTTTTATCCCCAAACTAGACTGGGAGATGGGTCGCATTTTTTCAAGAAGAAATTAATTAACACAATGTAAAGTTAGATTTCCCCATGTTCATACAGTTAAAAGGGATGGAGAGGGATTCAAATTTATGTCTTCCTGATGCCAAAGGCCTAGTTTTCCCTTTAGAAAGTCTTCCCCATTACTCACTTTCTAAGCTAGAAATGGCAAATCCTGGCAAGCACTCATCCTGCTCACATTCCAAGGCAGGTCGTTCTAATCAATCATGTCACTTTCCCAATAACATGGGTCTACCATAAAGTCCTTCTCAAGGTAGCACTGCAGAAAGCCATTGCCAATCAATCTTTATGACCCAACAGGTGGAATGAACCCCTTTTGGCTTGTCCAATAAACTCTGAGATCACAGAGAAGAAATTCTCCGCCATTCAGTGGAGCTGAATCAACATTCTTGAATGGAGCCTTTTTCCCCCTTCTTAGAGTTGAGTTTGAATTCCAGTTCTGACAGTTCCACATCAATTTCTGAGCCCCTACCTCACCCCAGCCACTGTAACTGTAATTCTGTTAAAAAAAGAAAGGAAAAAAGTATTGAAATTTTGAGGGCACAATATTACTAAATAAGTGTTTCAAGTACAGAGCTTGAAAGTCCTTCCTCCTTCAGGGATTTTTCGGAAGGACCATTATGATTCAATGAGGAACATCAAGTATTGCTGTTTGATTTGATCACCAAGAGGTTTCCTGGTCTACCACCATTTTGGTTAACATATTAATAACTCAAGACCACTTCAAGTACTCTCAAGAGATCAGTTAAGATTCTGGAGATGGAGTATTATAGCTGAAGGACACATTCTGATTAGATGGAGTATTATAGCTGAAGGACACATTCTCCTCTGACGTATCTGAAGCCGCTAATTGCCAGGACTACTGGCTTAGATTTAGAATAATTATCTCCCTATCCTCTAATCCTCCCCTGACTTTTGTTTTCTTGACATTGACCCCTTGGTAAATTCCATAGTGCATGAACCTGGACCTGTCCACATGGAAACAGAGAGACTTCATTAAAGTTGAGGTGATTGTGTAACCTGCTATCGAGTGTCTTAGCATGGTATTACATATTTTGTCACCATCACTTTAATGTAAAACATTAAAAGGGTGCAAAGACTCTCAGTTCACTAGCTGTAAATAGAAGTGCTTACATCACAATCTTTTCTAGGTAGGAAAACAGTATTTTTAGATGTTTTGTTGAAGCAAAAAAGATAAAATAGCACAGAACATCAAATGGCAGTTTCCACATATTTCATGTACCGCTTTCCATCAACAAATCTCTTTTGCTAGGTTACAATGTTTTCTTTGAGGAAAAACACCAAATTTTATCACTCCTATGCAGCTACAATGAGTGAGCTGACTTTTGTGTCCATATATTAGTTTTCAAGAGTAAGTTACTATTTCTAAGTAGATATATCCTAATACTGATGCATCCAGTTTACCACCTTGATGATACAATTTCAAGAAAAATTAACAATAACCATCACTTAAGAAAAAAATCACTTAGTTTCTTTGGATGAAGAGAAGGTAGAATAAGTTCTATTAATACTGTTTCTAAAAATCTTCTTTCACATTCATGATCTTATTTTGGCCAGACAACTATCTTTCCCTCTGTGTTACAAGTGAAGCTCAGAGATAATAAATAATTTGACCAATCATTCTCATTTGCCTTTCTAGCTTGATGGTAAAGTAAGGAAAACATGAATACATTTCTTCAGTGATGTCAAATGAGTATTTTCAAGAAAGGAAAGTTTTATGTCACATCATAGATTTGGGAGCTTGGTAAACCTTACTTAGCTTTATGACTTTGGCATTTAATGTATAAATGTTCCCAAGGTTACATATTCAGTCATTAGAGGAAGCGGATTCAAAACCAGGTGAGTCTGATGCCTGGGCCCAAATTTATCTCATTCTAAAACAGTTTCTTCTGTAAGGAATATCTCCATCAATGACATCATGATTTTTTCATCATTGATGTGATACTTCAACATACACGTTTTTACTTTCTTGGCCTCATGGGGCTAAAGAAAAGTTGCAAGGTCATGAAGAGCATGTCCCTCACCCTAAACAAGACACATTTCCAAAACCCGCCCGATGAGGGCTTTACAAATAATTTCCAGGGAAGTTTCCCTTGGCCTCTTTTAACATCTCCATCAGTCAGAGTTAAAAGATAAAAAAAAAAAAAAAAATGGAGAGCAGCCGCACATAATCTTTTTCTTGGGCAAACCGTTGGGAAAAAGGCAGGAAGCCAAGGAGAAGAAGCATGGTAAAGAAGCACCAATGTGACAGCTGATACTGGGAGAAAACCAAGAAAGCTCATGGAGCCCACTATCTGGTGGACAGTCAACCAGAGAGACAAGGGCTGGGGACTAGGAATAAGCAAGCAGTGGACATGAGGCTAGTCTGGTGCCTGGGAGTGAGTGTCCAGCCATGAGTGTCCAGCCATGAGGGAGTGAGTGCCAAGGGAAGGACCTTGACATAGGCTTCCAGTCCCCAGAAGCCTCGAAAGAGAAAGTTCATGCAAACAAACCTGGGTGCAAGAGTTAGCAACCTAGTTAAACAACTATTTGCAAAGCAAGAGTGCATAGCTAGAGAGGGTGAAGACCTAGAAATTCTTGCCATAAAACCAAATGCATAACAACCCTGATTTCTAGACTTGTTTTTAAATGGCAGGTCACTTAGAATTTCTGGATCTCAGTTTTTTCATCTCTAAGATGCAATGATACTAAATTATCCCTAAAGTTATTTCTAGCACACATAGTCTATGGCTTGGCCAGGGGAGTGAAGGAAAAATAAAAGCAGTTATTAAAATTGGAGGCAGAGCAGGGGAAAAAAATCTATATCAAAAGACAGTCAAGGCTTAGCCTTCAAGTTGCAGCTTAAACGCCCATTCTCACTCTTTCATGAAGATGAGCACAGGTATTGAGATACACTAAAACTTTGTTTCCCAAACACAGAAATTACATATACATCAAGAATATCTTCCCATTTGAAGTGTAAGCAGAAAAAATGTAATTTAATTGTTCTTGTAATAAAACAGATTTATATGAAAAGAGATAAGTAGATGGTGGCTGGGGAGAAAGACAATCTGGAGCTTCATGAAGACACAGACATGAAAGAGATCAGGAATCTGGAAGAGAAAGAGTCGCCAAAGGAAACAAAACAGGCTGGCTCTCCTAAAGAACAAAGGGAATTATGCTACAGGCAAGGAATGTTCCAGAGAAAGACTGGGGTCCCCACAGAAATGTCAGTGTTCAGGAGAAGAGTTTTGCCCTCGGACCTGGGTCCCAGACTAACACAGACATTTCTGGGGCTCAGAGACAGTGAGAAACGATTGTGCCTTGGATTCCAGGAATAGAATGTTAAAGAAATCCAGGGGAAAAAAAAGAGACTCAAGGGAGTTAGAGCTTAAGGAACAGTGGGAGAAAATGCTCAATGCTTTAAATTTAGTGAATTACATCTCTCAGAACAATCAGCAGGTTTACATTTGGCGAACCAAGAAAATGAGACCCAAAAAAGTAAAATAAGCTAACAATCATATGGTTAATTAATCTTGAACAAGGAGAAGTTACACATCTATAATTATCTGACTCATAAACTCAAACACATACGCATAAGGATAATGTCACCGAGGTTAGCCTCTGTCCTCAGTCAAAAAGAATCACTGACATTGCTGAAGATCTGTCCTGTACACGGTGGGCAACCAAGGGAAAGACCAAAAGTAACGTGAGAGGAGCAAATGCCTTGAGAGTTTGCCTGTGTTGAGAATGAGGAAATCTGCACTGTGAGTTTTTTTTCCAGTTTTGGCCAGGGCTGGGTTTGAACCCACCACCTCCGGCATATGGAGCCAGCACCCTACTCCCGTGAGCCACGGGTCCCGCCCTTCGCAGAGTGATTTTTATAGCATGTATGCCGTTACCTGTGTGATCTGGGGGCAAGTCAGCTCAAGTTTAAAATAAAGACGTTCCACTAACATTGTCTTCATTGTAAGACTTTATAATTTCCTCAAGCATTTTTTTACCAGGGGTCAGGGGAAGGATGTCATTCTTCTCTGAACCATAGCACAGGACTACCAAAAGAACAAGTTTCAACCAACAATGTGGTAACTTTTCATGTGGCCATTTAAATCCTAAGAAATTGGCATCCCGACGATGTTTTACTCCAGGGACAAACTTCAAATAAATGAATGGCTTTCGTTGGATGGAAATGTTAAAGGCCGATAAGGGTTATCACCAAGGCAAAAGAATGTTTAAACATTTTTATTTTCAAATCTATAAACAACCAAGTGTGATTTCTCTGAAGCAGTATTTTTCAACATGCTTTATCTCACAGCATACTTGAACCTACAGTTAAACTTCTGTGGTACACTTAAATTATGTTGATTAAAAAAAGGGGGGGAGGTTAAAAAGAATATACTGACTATGCTTCAGACTTCTTTCTAAAATACTGAATTAATGATCTGTAAACATTTTCACCCCTAAGATACTCTCCTAGCACACCACACCAGATGAAAATCACTCTCAAAGGCTTCAACCTCAGTAGTCTGCTTTTCCACTTTATAATTCATAGTAAGAACAGGTCTCGAGGAAAGAAAAGACTCTTTCCAAAGCCCCATAGTCAGAGCCAGTTTATCACCTAGCTAGGATAGTACCATTTTAATGGCATACTTAGGCCACTGGCTGTAAGCACTGATAAGCTGTTACCATGAAACATCCCAAAATCAATAAAGAAAATGTTAGAAGGAGAGGGAATTTGTAAATGGAAATGTTAAGAGATTCTTAACTACACTGTTTAAATGCTGCTATTGGAATACAAACTGAACTTTAAGCATGATTTACCGGGACTATGAAAAGAATGACCTCTGAACCCCAGCACTTATTTTCAATTGTGCTGAAAGTGAGCAGTCCTGTGTTTATGCCAGAGTGACTCAGTCAACAGTCAACGTATTCATTTAAGCAAACAGTCCCCCCTGCATCTGTCCTCGTCCCAACAGAAGAAAACCAAATGAGAAGAAACGCAGGTTCTTTGCTGTAGAAATCTTTAAAAATCTTCAAAATTGCCATTTCAGATGCCACAGTATACCAGCATCGTGATAAACATATATTTAAAATACAGTTAGGCAAAGAATAGAGTGCCTCTGCTTTTTTTATTTCCTAATTGAGTCAACGACCAGTTTAAATGAAATACTTCAACTTTTAAAACATATTTTAGGCTGCCACCCAGTCAAAGATTAACAACATACCAAATTTTATGTTCAAGTAAAGACTACAGATTGCCAACATTATATACTCACTAAAATTATTTTAGAAAGAAGCTGATACAGAAAAGGTAATATGATTATATAGTTGCATAAACTTGTTTTTTATAGTAGATACAGATCATCCGTTTGAATATAGTTGATTTGATATATATTACATGGCAATATATTATATAATATGGCACTCATTAAAGACAGCAATTAAAGCAATTAATTAAGTAAATATTAATGGCTGCAAAAGAGAAACAGGTTCACACTTTTTTCTTGAAAATTATTTTAAAGTAATATTATACCTATAATAGGAGCCAACTCTAAGTCTCAAGTTTACATTGATATATTACTAGGTTTAGAGATACAATAATAATAAAAAAATATGAATAAAGGAAGAGTAGGAGAACGGAAAGAAAAAAGCAAATAGATAAGATAATATTGAAAAGCTCTTGGTAAAATACATAATAAAATGCTCTAGAATTAAATTAAAATCATACTGTATTTTACGTGCAAAACTTTGCATTATTAAAATCCACTATAAGCTTAATTTAAAATTGGCATTTTTCAGCAAATGGCAAGTGATAATTTCCATCATTCTTTCAAAAAAAAAAAAGGTTCAGTAAAGCATTATTTTACACATGGAAAAATTCGAAGTTCACTTGGTTGGCTAAAGGAGTGATAATTTTACAGTGTACTATTCACATTGCATTGTGCCTTTGTCTATGTGAAGGCAAACAAACATTTTGGCAAGTCATACGTTAATGCATCTGGGTGTGGGCAACAGTTCCTTCACAGGACAGCTGGGTGAGTCCTATAAAGACACATCAGCCAAATGTTTATTCTAAAGCCTTCTGGTGTGAGGCTCAAGGGAAAGCCTGCGGCACAAGTTGTGTGAATCAGCCTCTACTGCAGAAAGTGGAGACTACTGGCAGTGGATTCTCTGACATTCTCTGAACAAGTGGGTGAAAATCTGCGTCTGCCCACTGTCAATCTATCATATGATGAAAAGATAGGCAAAAGCAAAGAGTCTCTGATGGCAGCATTATAAATTTGAAGAAAGTTAAAACATTGTCTTTTAATGTCTGCACATAGTATTTGGAAGGTAAACACATGCATACATATATATGTATGTTTTGAATGATAGCACAGTTATGCGTACAGTGGTTCTGAGAAGAGTAGTTCTCAACCAAGGCAGTTTCCTCACAGTGACATTTGACAACGTCTGGAGATGTCTCTGATTATACAAATGGAGCAGCACTGTTGGAATCTAGTAAGACAGGAGATTGTAAGAATGTTGCTAAATCACCTCCCTGCATTGGAAACCCACTAAGGAAAAAAAAAAAAAAAAAGGATTGTCTTAATCCATTTTCTGTTGCTGTAACTGAATACCACTCGCTTTTATTTTGTCCAGAAAATAAATTTATTTTTCACAGTGCTGGAGTCTGGGAACCCCAATATCAAGATGTGAGGGTTTTCTTGCTGGTGGAAGCTGGAAGGAAAAATGAGCAGGGGAGGGAGGTAGCGAGGGAGCAAGCTCATCCTTTTATCAGGAACCCACTCCCACAATTCCTAACCTACTCCAAAGACAAAGAAGAGTCCATTCATGAAGGCAGAGCCCTTTTGCCTTAATATCCTCTTAAAGGTGCCACTTCTTGACACTAACCTCGAACTTTGGTGACACCTTTAAACCACAGCAAGAATCATCTGACCCAAAGCGTCAGTAGTGCTGAGTTTGAGAAACCCCGCTGTAGACAGATCCAGACCAGGGTGATGCAGGACATTTGGTGCCCCGACCAGCTCAGCGGAGCTGGTGGACCTGCCGCCTCCACCTTGGCGGTGTCGGTGCGGCGGCAGCGCGGCTGAGGAACCAGCAGGCTGTATGATAGGCAAGGAGGGGGACCTCCAACCCCCCACCGGAGGCTCCAATAGCTACAAAGGCCAGACAACTGCCGAGGAGACACCTGCACCTTGGTGTCTCCTTCAGTTTACACTTATGACTAAAGACGGAACCTCCATTTCCGATGCCTAGGTCAATTACATGTGAATTTCCTAGGCCTCAATTCCATGAATGGACTGTGTCCATTCATTAATACATTCATTCACCTTGCCCCGGCGGAAGGAACTGTATTCATTCATGGATACATTCATTCACCTTGCCCCGGCGGAAGGAACTGTGTTCATTCATGGATACATCATTCATTTACCTTGCCCAGGCGGAAGGGACTGTGTTTATTCATTTCCTGGCCAAGGAACCCAAGCGCCTATATATACCCCGAGACTAAAAGCCTAAGAGGAGAGAAGGGGAAAGACCGGGAGAGAAAGGGAGAGAGCTTTTCTCTCCCCACTTGAGTTCTCTCTCTCTCTCTCTCTGGAGCTTTAGTGTTTTTTTGTGTTCTTTTCTGTAAATAAATTCTGTCTTACCACTGATCTGTGGTCCGCGGGTTTATTCTTCAAATCACCGAGACCAAGAACCTGAAATTCCGGCATCAAACCCGTGATCAGTGTGCTTATTAATAATGCCTGATAGCAGAACTCTTTCTGAGGAAAACATTTTGATAAGAGTTGAAAAATATTTGTGCTAGAGAAACTTTAAGATGATGGTATGAAAGGAGGTGCTAGAAGTCAGAGGAATTAATTACACCTAAGACTGGTCCATTTTCTTAGAGCAAAATGGTGTTTGTGAGTACAATGATGAGTAGAAATTTAAGTTATATTTTGTTACAAAATGTTGGGACTTAATAGTTCATTACCATTAACCTGGCTACTATATAAACTACATATTTCAATATTTCTAATTTAACTTAATAAGCTATTTTGTATTATATCCTCCATGATCATGACCTACTATTTTTGTACTCACTTGTGCTAATAATTCATTTGTTATTATAGGCCATCCTTGTGTGATTAACACCCCTAGAATGAACTTATTAGATGGGGCTCAAGACAGTGTTTGAAACCTGGATTTTTAACTATAGACTCATCCTGGAGACAACTAATACAAGTACCCGAAGAGATACTATTTTGATTTTTGTGAACCACCCTCCTTCCCCTAGGTCAATGTCTGACTGGCATTTGAGAATTCTTCCAGTGAACTTATAGGAGAAAAATGCTGGTTTATCATTGCTCAGAAGCCCAGAGAGCCTTTTATTTTAAGAACCTTGACACCTTTTGTAAATACAATTGACAGGTGGAAGAATGAAGTATATTAAATTTAAAGATTGTTTTCTAACCACAGGGTTTCAGGCCAAGCAACTGGAAGAATTAGTATATTTTAGTTCTTCTGACTTTTGGTTCAGTATTTTATCCCTTAGTCACTTGCATTCCCAAAGCAAAAAAAGAACTGAGGGAGAAGCAATTAAATAAAATTCCTTCCTCCTCTACAGGAAACCAATATGACAATGGTAATTTGTTAACTTCTGGAAATAAGAGAGCAATTAAGGAAGAAATAAAACTTTGAGCATTTTCCTAAATCTTTAACTCTTTTTCCAGTAGCATATCACCAGGTGCCGGGGGGCCAGTGTCTATACTGGCTTCATTTGCAACATTGCATTACCCATATTTGACACATAATAACGTTGGTGATTAATCGATAGAGTAACCATCATCAAAAACAGTAATAAGGAATAAAAATTAATAGTTGAGCAGATTTCAAAGATGTTACTAATGTTCTTTATAGAAACTTAGAAAAGCCAATAGTCTATATTCATAGAAATGTTCTGAGAAACAAAAGAAATAAACAAAAATATAAAAAAGACTTATGTTTGCTATAGCTGGGCTTTGACTTGGTTATGTAGGAATATATATTGTGCATCTGACTTATTGATGACTTCCAATCCCTTATACAGATTCCTATAGTCATTCTGCTAGTAAAATCTAAACTTGTTTTCCTTTGCCCGAAACCTGATCCTCTGTCTAGTCTACTCCAGGAACAGTTGTGACTTCCCGTTGCTGTCTCCCTTTGCTTTCAATTCATGACTAGAATATTATACCATATTAAAGACATTTTAAAAATTAAAAGAATCAAATATCAGAAATGTTTAGAAATAGCAAACATAATTTCATCCTAGTCTATACAACAGATAATGTTTGGTTAAAGTAACTATGTTGTGGGCAGTGCCTGTGGCTCGGTTGGTAAGGCACCAGCCGCATATACCAAGGGCGGCGGGTTCAAACCCGGCCCCAGCCAAACTGCAACAAAAAAGTAGCTGGGCGTTGTGGCAGGCGCCTGTGGTCACAGCTTTTCGGGAGGCTGAGGCAAGAGACTCGCCTAAGCCCAGGAGTTGGAGGTTGATGTAAGCTGTGTGACATCACAACACTCTACCCAGGCCATAAAGTTAGACTCTGTCTCTACAAAAAAATAAAATAAAATAACTAAGTTGTATAATATTTTGGAGCTTTATGTGTGGTAGGATTTAATGGTGAATGAATAAGCATTCCATTACAAAGTAATTCTATTAAAAGTGTTACAAGTCAACACTTTTTATTAAAAAGTAAATTTCACATATATACATCGATGTGTGGAAATAATAGGAGCTATAATTCTCGTTATTTCTTGGTTATGCCGGAATTTTAGGTTCTTGGTCTCGGAGATTCGAAGAAGGAATCAACGGACCACAAGAGTAGTGGTAAATCAGGATTTATTTACAGGAAAGAAGAATTACAAGTACAAGAAAAACCAAACCTCCAGGCAGAGAGGACCCAGGAGGGGAACAAACTCTCCTGCTCCCTCTCTGAGGTCCAGCCGAGGTCTGCTGCATCTGAGCTCTCTGTTCAGGGGTTTATATAGAAAGTCACAGGGAGTTGTTTTGCCAGAACTTCTTAGGGCATGGGTCTTCATCAGTTACAGCTAGCTGGTCAATGAAGACCCAGGCCCTGGAAACTGACATGACATTGGCCAGTCAGATGTGCATGAGGAGAAGACAGCAAGGTGCCATCCATGAAATGTACTAGCCAGAAGAGCATGGGAAGGAGACAACAAGGCGCTAGTGTCTACCCAGCAAGTGTCCGGCCCTTCCAGCAAGCTGGTTCCTCCATCCACCACAGCATCAGCACCTCCAGGGCAAAGGCGGCAGATCTTAGGGCCTCCCTGTCCTGCATCATTGGTATTTTCTCTATGAATATGCTTTTTATATTTGTATAAATAGAAGACATGTACAGTCTAACTACCACTAAGCTCTATATTGGCACAAGACTCTTATTTGGGGGAAACTTTACATATAGGGAATACCACTGAAAAGCTATCTTGTAATCAGTTTCTTTATCTCCCTCAATTACACTGAAGTAAAATGTGTAGCAAAACAGTGAAATATTTATTGTTTATATCTCAGACACAAAAATTATTTTTTTTTCCTTTAAACCAAGTATGTTTAAAGAGGTGATTGCAGAGACTCCTTGGGTTTCTTGACATTCTTTTGAGGGGTATACAAAGGCAAAATAATTTCAAAAATATTAATGAAATGGTGTTTTCTTGTGTCGTGCCATTCTCACAAGGGTTTGTAATGACAATTTCCTAAACATTGATAATGTACAATGATTTGGGATAATAAAATATTTGAACATATGAAATATCTGTAACAGATATTTTCCAACTGTCTTATGTAAGATGTTACAAATTCCTTAAAGGCAAGAGTTCCAGTCAATTTACAAGATTAATGGGTTCATTTTAGAAAAAAACAATACCAATTTCTCATTGCAACCACCTTTAACAAACCAGCATTTGATGACTTTTAGTATGGTATCTAAGAATAATAGTCTCTAATATACAAAAAGGCTACTAGACACTCCTTTCTTTTGAACTATGGATCTGCACAAGGCTAAATTTATTTCACATAGTCAAAAAGTTGAAAAAAGAGAATAAATGCAGAAGAAGCAGATATGAAACTGTAGCCGTTTCCCCTTAGATCTTTTTCACTATTGTTTTCAAAATATCACTTTTTCATTAACTTATGTTAGATTTAGTATTACTATATTTAAACTAATTACTAGTTATTATAAAAGATCATTAAAATTTCCAATAGTTAATATTGATGTGCAGAGTCCACATCAAGTTCTTTGGTGTCCTCAATAACCTTTAAGAATGAAAGGTCTCAAATGGAAGAAAAATTATCCAATGTACTCAGCCCTACTATGAAGCTAATTTAAAGGTTTTGAAAGGGCCCGTGTGACGCCATTTAGTTAACGGACTCCATTTTACAGGCTGCTGTGTAATTTGTGGTGTAAATGTTAGTTTCGTAACTTTTGGTTCCTGGCACCAAAAGTTCCCTCCGACCACCCCCACTGGTTGATCAGCACTGGCCCCTTCCTGCTTAGCAACCACCCACCCATTCCTGGCACTGCCGAGGTATCCAATCAGCAAGTAGAGAGACACCTGGACTCATCCTTCTTCCAATAGCCCCTAATCCCACTCTCCTTATTGCATTCCCCCCCTCCCAACTTCCTTTTGGTACACTATAAAAATACCTCAGCCCCACCCCTCGGGCCATTCAGATCAATCCACCATTTAGGTGGAGCTGAACGGTCCAAGCTTAAGCTTGTAATAAATTTAACCCTTTGTTTTTGCATCGGTGAGCCTGGTGTGAGTTTCTTCTGGGGGGACCCCGAAATTCGGGCACAACAGTTTCATACGAAGGCTATAACCCAACTATAGCACAAGAATATGGGAAGGGAGGGGAGGGGGGTTGGGGTGGAGGGAGGGTAATTGGGGGGGCCATACTTATGGTGCATCTTAGAAGGGTACAAGAGAAACTTACTAAATACGGAATACAAATGTCATCATATAATAACTAAGAAAATGCTATGAAGGGTATGTTAAACAGTTTGATGAAAACATTTCAGATTGTATATGAAACAAGCACATTGTACCTCTTGATTGCACTAATGTACGCAGCTATGATTTAATTAAAAAACAAGGTCTTGAGAGGAATAATGTTGACAACTATCACCTTCAATATGAAGCAGACATGCAAATGAAGGGATTGCACATATGTGTATCAGTTTTCTGGTATGTCTATTTCTCTTGTCTTTAGTCAACATAATTTTTATATCCAGAAGTTTGGGGATTAGCACTTCCTTTAGGTATTTGTGCATCTCTTTTCCAAAAAGAATCTTCAAAAATATACCTATATCTTTTGTTTGCCTGTATCGTCAGAATTGTAAAATACTGAGCAACCTTCAGATTTTAAGCTCCCTAAGAAGCACACACTTTGATCTCATCCACATAGACAAATATCTCTACTCTCTATACCAGGGGTCCTCAAACTTTTTAAACAGGGGGCCAGTTCAGTGTCCCTCAGACTGTTGGTGGGCCAGAATATAGTTTAAAAAAAAAAAACTATGAACAAATTCCTATGTACACTCCACATATCTTATTTTGAAGTAAAAAAATAAAATGGGAACCAATACAATATTTAAAATGAAGAACAAATAGAGTTAAATCAACAAACTTACCAGTATTTCAATGGGAACTATGGGCCAGCCTGCTTTTGGCTAATGAGATGGTCAATGTCCGGTTCCATATTTGTCACTGCTAGTCGTAACAAGTGATGCACATGTGCATCAGTTAGTCTAGATTTGGTTGGAGATTTCAGATGTTTCATTCTGGAAAAAGTCTGTTCATAGACATAAGTGCTACCAAAGATGGTTGCCATTTTGAGTGCATGGTTCCTGAAATTAGGATATGTCTCAGAGGGGGGAGATGCATAGAAATTAGGAAGACTGCTTGACTTGAATGCGTCTTTCAGAGAGTCACAATTCTGCAGTCCAGCCAGTTCCATTTGGTAAATTATATCCACATTTTTTCTCTTTCTTTTTATTTTTTTTTATTTCAAGATACTTTACTCTTAAAACAGGTCACAATACTAAGTTTTTGGCCCATTCTGCCACTGTACAAGCTACAAATGCTTGCTGAGCAGCGGAGGGGTGCTCTTTCATAGCATGTCTGAAAAGTGAATAAAAATCCATATAAAACAAATATTCACATAGTTTCCATAGGAACACAGATAAGTGTGACCCCATCTCCTAATCTTACATATTACTGCATCTGTGCCAACCCTACTCTTACAAAGGCATTTCAAAACTAGCAATAATTAAGTTAAATAGTCCCCCCACATCCCTTAATTCAAGCTAAACTCACAGTTAACAGCTACAGAATGATATCTACACATTAATACTAGCTGAAGTACAAGTTGCTCGGTGACGTTTCATTCCACTTTCCCAAGCACAGGACACAGGCAAAGTGCCAACATCCTGCTCTTCTACTTTGGGTAGATAGTTGGGGTTCTGGATTTGCTGCACAAGTTGCCATGTCGGTCCTGACATCACATAGTAGATTTTTGGCCTCTGGAATCCATTGAAAGTAGAAGCAGCAGCTAAAGTGTAAGCACCCATATTTTCAAAGATGCCAACATGCACTTCTGGCAGGTCACAGCACTCAACTATCCAGTCAAGGCCCCCCATCACATGTTGGTCCCCACATGCTGGATGAATAATACTTCTCATCTGGTTTAGGTCTCTTTTCCAGAAGAGGCTTTACATGAGCATGATCATAAAGGATGCAATTAAACGATCCATATACTCCATCACTGATAAAGGTTTGTTCACTGGACTCATCTCCACCATCAGAGCCTATCTGTTCCTTTAATACAATTTTTTTTGGCAATGATATTAACTGCAAGTGCGAAGGCTGATGCAACATAATATCTGCCTGGCTCAGCTATGATTCTCACTCCAGAGTCTGATGGAAAGTACTTGTCCAATGCTGGGTTGATTACACCAGTGATCTC